>PVIR01014516.1:0-40080 GCA_004026965.1 Petromus typicus | reverse complement strand
TTGTACCAGTATAAGACACAACTTAATTCTCATTTTTTCCCATAGCCCTACCCACCCTACCACCCCCCCATATACATAAAATTTGTTTCCTTACTTTTTTGTTACAATCTCAATATTTTCCCCTTTCACCCTATTTTACATTGAGCATTTTCTATTTCACAATATATAACATACAATGCTAGGACTCATTTACATCTTTCTTTTCTCATACCAGAGAAAAGATGCGATATGTACCTATCTGTGCCCTATTTATTTCACTTATGAGGATATCCTCAAGGGATGTCCATTTAAGTAGAAATGATTCAAACCTATCATTTTTTATGGCAGAGTAATACTCCATTCTGTAGAAGAACCACAGCTTTTTTATCCAGTCTCCAGTTGATGAACATTTGGGTTGTTTCCAAGATGTAGCAATCACAAATTGGGCTGCTATAAACATGGGTGCACATATGTCACTGTGATATGAGTCTTTTAATTCTTGTGTGTATATACATAGCAGGGCAATGGCCAGGTCAAATGGGACCGTCAATCCTAGCTTTTTGAGGAATCTCCAAAGTGATCTCCACAGGGGTTGTATGAGTTTACAGTCCCACCAACAGTGGAGAAGGGTTCCTTCTTCTCCACAGCCTCACCAACATTTGCCGTTGGCTGATTCTGAAATGGCTGGCTTGTTTTATTCTTCGGTCAAAGTTACATGATATTTTATAAATTATTGTGATGAGATCAATTTATGTCTATTTGTTATGATTTTTTGTCAGTTTACTGTTTGATTGTGATACTTGATTCAGCTTATTTTCTAAATTATCTATGGTATCATAAGTATGAACAAATAAAGTAGCAATGTTATCAGTGAAAGTTTAAATGAAATAGAATATTTTCATTTTTAAAGCTCTGAATCATTAAATTTTATATTTTCTGATTGTATTTAATCATATTGTGAAACTTGAGAGTTTGAATGTATTATAACTATAAACTTACACATCCTATAATTAAAATGAAATTTAGTTATTTGACAAACATTTTATAACAGGTAGCAGATGCACATGTAACTCTCCTGGTTCACATACATTTGATTCAGGGATACAGAACAATCGACAGAAACACATTCGTAGCCTGTGCATTCCATATGGAGTAACCTCCTGTAAGGGCAGTGAACACTTATAACCTTTTCTCATTACCTCTTAATTTATGCTGGTCACTGTGAAAATGATAGTAGGAGAGTGAGTATTACTTCCTATAGACAATAAATATTCCAAGAATATTAATAGTGCAAAGGTACTTCAAAATCATATATCACATGATCTTACTAGATGCAATTACTCTTCCTTCGAAGTATGTAAAGTTATTTTTTTCCTTTATGCTTCGTGTCAGATTGTTTTAAAAATAAAATATTTTATTGTTAAAAATTTTATCTATGTAAGTATGAATATTACAATAAGTAAATGACAAGTCTCATCACTAACATTCAGCTCTGTTCCTTTGCATTATTTGTATGATTTTATTTTGTAATATTACTTTTTTTTTTTGGTAATATTAGTCTTTCAGTGGAAGTGTCTGTCAGTTCAAATGCTTCATCCAATCCTGGAGTGATTTGAGCTGGTACAAGGCTGTGTCACCTTGCTTTGCTCTTATGGAAGCCCTACTAACCCGCTCTGTGGAGAAAGGAAGTTTGTTCTTACTGGCAGTGCTGCCCCTAGTGGGGATAGTCCTTCCTCTTCACTCAGCCTCCACTTGATGATGACACCTACAAATGGAGACCTGACCAATTTCCACTTTGTGAAAAAGAAAATTTGCTAATGAACAGGCATCAAGAGTGGCTATTTTTCTATATAATGAATTGAAAATGTCAAAATTAATTTTGTATTATCAAGGATTCAGTGTTTACTTTTGAGAAAAATTTTAGACATTTTATTTACACATATCAACAATTTAATTGTCATATAAATATAATATCCTTTACATTTTTACTAGAATAGTTTCAAAGAATTAGTTGCCTTTATCAGAAAATATATAAGCTTATTCTGCTTCCACATGAAAAAACAAAGTTTATTTTTACTTTTTCCATGTTTATATGTCGTGAGGAATAGCGAAACTATGTTGTGTTACCTTGGGTCTGTGTGTCTTCCGTGAATGACAGATATGATGTGGTTTTTATCAATATTAATACTTACTGGGGCATGGTTTCAAAAAGGTCAGGAATGACAGAGCAAAAAATTTCACAAGAATGCTTTACAACAAGGCTTGAAAACATGAAGCAATTTAACAAATTTGATTGTCCTTGGCTGCAGAGTAAAGGTTGCATATAGAAAGCTTAAGATGTTGCCAAGAATATAAGAGTATCAGGAATGTGTCGGGTGCTTCCAATCCACAGTCTTTGTGAGCACATTTAATAACTGATGTAACCTGGAATGAGAACATTGGCTCTGAACTTATTTTAGTTGAAGCTGGGCATATTTCAGTATCTAAAAGAAAAATCTTCTGTGTAGGAAATACTTCTTTGCACACTTGAATGAATTAGTTGTAAATTACCACACACCAGATAAGTGTAGTGCTTTTGGGGGGAGGGTATATTATTTTAAAAATTAGATAATGTATTTTATAAATTTTTCATTATCAGAAAATTAAGACAAACCCAAAAAGCCTCTTGTGCCTGGGGTGGAAGTTAGGATTAGAGTATGTGCCTAGTAGGTGTGAGGCTTTAGATTCAGTCGTTAGCACCAAGCAAAAGCAAGACAGAAAAAAAGGCAACTCTTAATATTTCAGGGCTGGCCACTTTTGAAAAACTGAGTATCCAATCACAGTTTCAATATGCATGTCATGTGACATGCATATCATTATCAGGAAAAAACTGTTAATTACTCTAATTAACACGTGATTTTCAAAGTTAGATAAATCAGCACGTGACCTGGGTTATTTGTATTCTTGTGGATATTTTTATCACCAGATGCAAATACCAGGCTAAAAATATTTCTGTGTTTATACATGGAAGGAATATTCATCTCCATGGTACTGTACATGTAAGAAAACAGAAAATAATTAAAATGTTGATTACTATAGTAAATCTTTAAAATGTCCAATTGTTTGTATTTCATATGTGGCCACGTTTCTGAGAAATTAGCTTTTGCACAACAACCTACTATGATTATCTGATATCCTCCGGAAGGTTAGCTGAGTTGTTTCCTATATTACTTAGGAAAAAATTTCTTTTCACAATTGAAAATGTCAGCATCAATTTAAAGTAACACTAAGCATGTGCTTGCTTTCTGAATATTATCCTCCTCCACCTCCCTCCAACCACCCTGCCTCGGATCCGGCTGTGACAGTTTGATTAGATCATCAATCCTCACTGTTAACAGCACTTTTCCTGAACACCTGGGCTGCTGGGTCACATCTGAATTCAGCTACCGTTGTTTCTGTGACCCAACACGCATTCACCCTAGCAATTCACATTATGTACACAAATTAAAAGTTACCTTATAACAACAATTTACTTTAAAAAACAACCTCTTTTCCCCGGCGCTGAAGTTCTGTTGTGTTAGAGAAGTCTGTCTGTATGATGAAAGGCAGCTAGAACAGTCACCACCAGGATGAGGGGTTTTTTTTTTCTTTTCACTTAGGATCTTACCTCAAACTTTCTGTAATGAAAATGATCTTGTGTTTTATCATTTTCTGCCATTTAAAAGTCTGACTTGATTGCATTATAAAAATTTGATTATGTTTTCCAGATAGTTAAGACTGGATAAGTAATTGAATTTGTCATATATTCTTGAAAGTCTTTGCTTTTGGCTTCTAAATCCTCCAGTTGAACTGTCATAATGTCTGATTTATACTTTCCTATTTATGATTTACTGATAGAGATAAATACCTACTTATACTTCCAATGGAAATTGTTTAGTAGCAGGCTGCAACACAAACATACTTTTAAAACTAGTGTTACAGGAGTTTTGATAATTATCTTTTGTTTGCCTCATATTTTAGTTTTGTAATAAAAAAGGAGAAATGTAAAAAATTTCCCACTAAAATTTGTAATACTTCAGAACAGAGACCTGCTGTCTGTTTCCCAAGTCACGTTTTTCTATAATGTCTGAGCAGTTGGATGGGAAGTGAGATGCTTCGTTGTAGATTGTTTGTACCTAACACAGGTAGAGATAAAGAAGAGTCAAATAAATTGTATCTGATTTTATCTCGAAGTTATTGTTTTAAAATGTTTATTATTTTAACTCTGAGCATGGTGCAAGCAAATCAGGGTGGCATACTTGTTATAATATGAGTCTAAAATGTTGTCTGAGTCTGGTGTGTTTAGAAGTTGTTTGGATTGTACGGCTCTATACTCATCAGTGGAATAATCCGTTGATGAGTTCGGTACCTATATGTGCTAGTAGGAGGTAGGCCTGGTTAGAGGCAAGTCAGAAAGGATGTCTTTACTCCCTCCTACCCTCCCATCTTTTTTGCTTTGCTTTTATTTTTATTTGTACATGTTTTATTTCTGTTCATATATACAATATTACATTCATCACAGAGAGTTGGAACATCTGAATTATTTTTTTCTTCCCATTCCTCATCAGACTTTTTCTTTCCTTCCATCTCTTGATCTAGAAGAGTATGTTGTTGTTCCCTCATCCTCCTTTCTCTTCTCTGTAGCTGCCATGGGTTGTGCAGCACTTCTTTCTATCAGATCCTAGAGCTGGCCAACTGTGGGCTATACTCTTGAAAAATCACAAGCCAAAATAAACCTCACCTCCTTTATGCTGTGGGTGTCAAGCACTCTGACTCAGTGATTGGAAAGTGACCAATACAATATTGTTGTGCTAAGAAAATCATGATTCTCCTGTTTGACTTCTCTGGTGTTTTGGTCCTTTTTGCTTTCTTATATGCTAGATGATCATATAAATATACGCATTAGAAAGATTTTCCTATTTCTTTTCTTTTTTTTAAAGGTTTTTAAGACAGGGTCTCGCTTTGTAGTTCAGGCTGGCCCTGAGCTCAGCCTCAAACTCACATCACAGTAATTCTCCTGCCTCTGCCTCCTGAGTGCTGGGATTACAGGCGTGTGCCACCATGCCTGGCACTGTGGTATGTGGCACTGTGGTATGTGGTACTGGTTGCTGCTGGGGTGAGTCTGCATGCCCAGTATTGTTATGTGGTTACCAGGGATCGAACCCGGGTCCTTGTGCTTGCAAGACAGGCACTGGAACCACTGAGCTAAATCCCCGGCCCAATTTTCCTCTTTCTAATCTACTACTTTCTAGTGACATAAATCTTGTTAAACTATTTAAAAATTTTATCTTGATTTTATAATGACATTCATATGTATTGGGGCATGAGAATGTACTTTGAAATGATACTAAGTACCATAAAGTAGGTATATACTTTGTGGAACTCAAAGAATATGTGTGTGTGCTTATGATTTCTACATGCCTTTGGAGTGATGGCAGAATATTGGCATATTGTAACTATAGGCACATTTATCCCAGTTAAAATACCTGTCTTCTTTTGGTCTCCTGAAGTTGTTGTTAGCATGGATTATGTCCTTAACCCAACTGTTTCTCATCTCAGAAAGTTTGTGACAATTGTAAACTCCTATGCTTTTGGTAGTGGCACACTGAACCATGTTGGAAAGTTCATCTTCAATTTTTTTTCTGTATCCAGCTTTTGGCCTTGTTATCAGTTACTTAAAATCTTTGCTTTGGTCTATGCATATGTTGAAGGAAGCATTTAAGTAACTTTGTTTCCTGAGACAAATCTCTTGATGTTATTAGTTTCCTTAACCATAAAGCTGATGTGATAAAATGTAGACTGTTACAAGAATCAAATTTGACAGTAAATGAAAAATAGTAAAGGAAGTTCTGGTATAGGGTAGAATGGACTCATTGATTTAAGCCTTTGATGGGCATGCCAGATGACCATGGTGAGGGCAGCACTTGGTCAAACAAAAGAGAGGCAAAGGAGAAAAAAGAAAGGATCAAAGTTCCCTTCAATTCTCTTTATGATGCCTGGCTCTTCATCTTTACCCACCTCTCCTCAAGTTTTCACTGCCTCCCAATATTTTCAACATTAGGGCCAAATCCTCCTTAATGACACCACAATGAAGTGTCCTTTGGAGAACACTTTTTAAACCACAGAAGATAGACAGATAAATATTCTGCCCATGGATCCTACATTCTTAAGGGAAAGTCAGAGTATAACTAAGCACTTTTCAACTATAGAAAGCAGCAGGAGCTATGGAGGTAGTAATACTGAAGTATAGAATAAGAAGTTTCAATTGAAAAAAATGACTGTTCAGGGAAGCCAACTTCAGAGCAGTTTTTAAGAACTCTTTTTGGGATATTTGTAGACTCACGCGATTGTTAGAAATAATATCGAGAGTCTATGTATCTTGAGGCATTTTAAATAGAAATTTGATAAAGACAGTAACAAAGAATCTTCCAGACAGAGGGAATAGAAAGTGCAGAGATTGTGAAATGTAATCCAAATGTGCTAACTTTGATTTACTGAGGTGAAGTCCTGGTATGTATGGAGAGAAGTACTTGAAACAGACACAAGTGGCAGCAGTATCACAGGGTTCCCGCTGAGCCATGGTAAAGAGCTTCTCTTCCAAGTGGCAGGGATATTCATGGAAATACTTCTGTAAGGCAGATGACAGTTTTAGGAAGGATAGGAACTGCATTGTAGTACAGTGCTGAGTTTTCAGTGCAATAATTTTTCAAAATTCTCTACCCCCTCAAATTTTAAACTGACTTCCAAATATTTTTAGTCTAAATATAAATAATTGGACAGAATATAATTTCTAGTATAAAGTAAACATTGACATTGAGAAATTATTCCTTTTTTTTTTTTTTTTTTGAGACAGAGTCTCACTTTGTGGTTCAGGCTGGCCCTGAGCTCAGCCTCAAACTCACATCACAGCAATCCTCCTGCCTCTGCCTCCTGAGTGCTGGGATTACAGGCATGAGCCACCATGCCCGGCACTGTGGTATGTGGTACTGATTGCTGCTAGGCATGAGTCTCCACGCCAGTATTGTATGTGGTTAACTGGGGATCAAACCCAGGTCCTTGCGCTTGCAAGACCGGCACCGGAACCACTGAGCTAAATCCCCAGCCCCTGAGAAATAATTATTATCCTGCTTAAAGATGTATTGGATTGAATGTGACTACTGTGATCATTTGATAGCTACTGTCATTCATTTAAAAGTACAAGAATATGATCTTTTACTGTCAGAAATGTTATACTTGTTTTTCTTCTTACACTTATATATTTCCTTTATTCCCCCACATTTTTATTTTAAAGGACTTATGCGTGAAAATATGCTAATAATCATCCCATCATTTCTGAGTGAGAGTCTACAGTGAGCCTTCTGTGTTTGTAGGTCATGTATCCATGGGTGCAACGACAGTGGATAGAAAAAATTAAAGCAAACCCAAACAGAACAAAACAAAACTGTCTGTACTGACATGTGCAACCCTTTTTGTATATGTCATTATTCCCTAAATAATTCAGAACACCACAATTCACATAGCATTTAAATTGTGTTATTATGAGTAATCTATAGATGGCTTAATGTATAGAGGAAGATGTTAGTAGGTGTATACAAATACAATGTCATTTTATCTAAGGGACTGAGCTTCTGATTACTTTGGTATCTATGAGGTCCTTGGAACTGATTTCCCATGAATTCAATGACTACTACAAAAATACAACACAATGAAGTATGGCTTTTATTTTTTTTAAATATCTGTGACTATATAGATGTAGGTGTTAGATATCTAGAAAAGATTATTGTAATTACTAGTAATAGGCAGTAAACATAGCATAGAAGGATTGGAAATATATCTTTTGATTTTGGAAACTTTAAAATTTTCAGTTTATGTGCCTATGGATGAATATATTTATTACTGGAATATAAAACACTTGATAAAAATAGTAAACCTAAGTGATATTGACATGTTATACATTGTAGGAGTTATGAGTGCAATTCAAGTGGTTATGAGCTATTGTTTGTATGTTACATATTTGATTAGTTCATATTATGCAGTATGGTATAGGCAATTCATTTGGTTTGTTTTTTAAAGTTTCACTACATAGTTGAGGCTGGGCCTGCCTCAGCCTCTCGAGTGCTGGGCTTATAGGCATGTGCTTCCATATCTGGCTTCAATTACATTTTTAAAGTTAATCTAAGTCTAACAAGTGCACTACAGGAATAAATAACCAGCAAAGTGTTTGACAAGTGGTAGGTTGTCTTGCAATTCTTTAGGATAATGCTGTGAAATTTATATGAATTTTATTTTCTTCGTCTTCTACTATTGGCAAATAGAGGAAGAAGCAAAGATGTGATTGGTCTAGTACCATTCCTGTCATTGTTTGGGATAGGCAAGCACAGTTACACTGTTTTATTATGGTCATGATGGTTCGTTTATGTGCACTTCACTCATTTTTTTCATTGACCTTAATATTTGCATATTACTCTGCTAATAATGAGAAAATAATATTGTAGGAAACTCATTTCATCAATGTTTTATTTTCTTATTTTCTTTGGATGAAGCAGGAAAGCAGTGTGTAACAGCAGAAGTATTTACAGTTCACCATTTGTTTCTTAATTCTGCTACATGGGCATTGCAAGATTGTTGGCCAGCAGCTTCATGTTTCAGTGTTTAAGAGGAAATAGGAAATAATATTTATCTCAAATGGTTGTAAAATGAAATGAGGTTTTTCTGAATATATAGCAAACTACTTAGCAAATTATCTATAAGGACTTTTAAAATCTAATTTTATTATTACCAGTTTAAATTCAGTCTCTCTTCATACCTTGACAAACAGCCAGAATTAAGATTTTCTTACATTATATTCTATTACTTCTCTATACCTTCACTGATTTTATGATTTTCTTTTTTCCTTTGACTTTGAACACTTTGACTTCATGTGATTGTGTGTGTGTGTATGTGTGTGTGTGTGTGTGTGTGTTATCTGTGTCTGTGTGTTCGTGTGTGTGTGAGAAAGAGAGCAAGAGAAAGAAAATTGCTTGGTGGAAAAAACGATGCAGTGGCTGCATCCACATAAGCACCTTCTGCACTGGACATACATAAGTTCATGGTCTTCCTTTATGTTTTCAGTATTTAAAATTAATTTTGGTTTTAATATTTAAGCTGTTTCCAAATTATACTCTTTTAATATTTTACTGGTTATTAATTTGGGAAGATTCCAAATTTTGTTTATTGAGCTGTTTTGAATGAGTTAAGTGGAAGATTCCTAGTGAGGTAATTACTTTGTTGAAGATAATTTTTTGTTTTGTTTTATTTTGGTGGTACCAGGGTTTGAACTCTGGCTCTTGTGCTTGCAAGATCTGCAGAGTAACACTGAGCTAAATCTCTGGTGAAATTAATAAGATTTGACTTTCCTCCACAGTATCTACTGTACTGTGTAATTTGCTGATATTATGTTACAAACATACAATCAGGAAAAGAAAACCACAAAAAAATACTTTATCACTCGAGTATTAGAATGTAAAAAAAATTTTTTTCAAACAGGGTCTCATTTTGTAGTTTAAGCTGGCCCTGAACTCACTCTGTAGCCCAGACTAGCCCTGAACTCACAGCAATCCTCTTGCTTCTGCCTCCCAAATGCTGGGATTACAGCCGTGAGCCACCACACCCAGCACTGTGGTGTGTGGTGCCAGGAATCAAACTTGGGACCTTGTACCTGACAAACAGACACCAGAACCACTGTGCTAAATCCCCAGCCCTAGAATGTAAATTTTTAAATTTGAGTTTTTATATTTTTCAAATAACAATATGATCTGATTGCATAAATAATTCTTGCTTATTTTGGGTGAAATATTTTGGTTTTAGTTTATAGCAACATATTGTGGCTCCTATAGAACTCTGTATGTATTTTTCCTTAAATGTCATGAATTTATAAAGTGTGTATCCATTATTAAATATATTAAAGGTCATTGTCAACAATCAAAACATCATGTTATTCAATTGCTGTCATCTTTCATTTCAAAAATCCTATTCATATATATATATATATATATATATATATTTTTTTTTTTTTTTTTTTTTTTTTTTTTTTTTGAGACAAGGTCTTGTTTTTAAGTTTAGGCTGGCCCTGAGCTAGGCTTGAACTCACAGCAATCCTCTTGCCTCTGCCTCTCAAGTGCTGGGATTACAGATGTGAGCCATCATGCCCGGCACTGTGATATGTGGTTCTGATTGCTGGTAGGTGTGACTCTTCATGCCCAGCATTGTTGTATGTGGTTAACGGGGATTGAACCTGGGCCTCTGCACTTGGAAGACAGGCGCTGGAACCACTGAGTTAAATCCCTGGCACATTCATATTATAAGTTTAAAGAAATAAAAGGCCAAGGTTAATAGACAAGACAAATTATACTCTTAATGCATGGATTATAATAATCAGGGTGCTTCTACTAATTCCATATTTATTAACAATTCTAAGCTAGGTTGTATGACTTTATTTTTAAAAGTGAGATGTTACTATCCATTTTAGCTTTGTTTTTAGATTTCTCCAACATTTTCTCTGGGAAATTTCATATGCATAGACATGTGATCATCTGTGTCCTCTAATTCTGAGCCATCTATGTGTGGGGTTTGTCATACTACATTGTGGTACTGTCTTCTATGTCATATATTGTTCTCTTTTCTCCAGGAAGAAAGCAGTTGCATTATGCATTTGTAGTATTAATGAAATAATTGTTGAATACCATTGATCTTCCATTATTATTAATATTTGTTACAGAAAAGATAAGTTGTCCAAGTTCACATGGTGAGCAGGTATGGAGGTAACCTACACTTGCCAGTCTGCAGTCCATTGGACTACTATCCTTTGTGGTCTGGTGCAGCACACAGATTGAATCTTACTTGTTATTCAAGCCTCTCTTAATGTAACTAATAATTTAAATTCTTCCTATTTGACTGTGTTGATAGATTATATTTGTTGAAGCATAATTCTTTGATTATGTTGCTTTTTACTGTGCAAACAAGCAACAGTTTTCTTTGCTGTCCTCTGAGCTCTATGAGCCATCCAGTCTTTCTGCAATACCTATCCAAGTAAGACTGCATTTACTTTTCCCACATAAATCCTTTGAATTTTAGACATAAACATTATTATACTCAGAGGCATACAAATTATTGATTGACAGTTGCAGAAGGATTGGAAGATTCCTTGTTACTTTCTTTGAGAGGTATAGAAAGGTTGTGCTAGGTAAAATTTAAAGAAGTACACACTAAGTAAAATAGTTCCAGCTTTTAGGAGAGAGACACCTGCAAACCATTTATGAAAGGTTAGTGATAGATTTGTTGGGAATCTGCTATTTCACCTTGATTTAGCCAAGTAAAGAAAACTTGTGTTTAGGTAATTATCACATTATGATATATATATACCATATTTATTCATATGCATAGTTAATTATGTGATGTGGAATTTTCTGCAAGATGTTTAATGATTTACCTACTATTCTAAACCTCTTTCATTTTCATTGTCTGAACGAACTTATTACAACTAGCATTTCATTAAGATAACTTATTTAGGGAAATAACAATGAGGTGAGCTTTTGGGGTCACTCTATTCCCTGACTATTGCTTGTCTGGCTTCTTCTGAAGAAGGGGATGGCTTCCTTAGAAAGAAACTATTTCTCTAAATGTACTTTCAGACCTTTCTTGCTGGTTATGACTCTTAATCTTGACTTTGTTACAAATTGTCTGTTTCTGATTTTATTTTACGACAGTATTGTTGAAATTTTGAGGGATAAATAGCTTTTATTTACTTGTTTAAATCTAGAGCCAGGCATTTTATTTGTATTTTTAACTAAATACTGAGTCATGGGATGTGATATTTGTCACTTAATTCTATATTATAGAATTCAGTTTGTTGATTGTTACATCTAATAATATTTCATCTTTATGAATTGCTGGAAGTACTCTGGATTTTAACATATGAATACATGATTTTGTTTCTTGATCAATTTTTACACCAGTAAAATCATGATTTTCTTATCATTTAAAATTGTTTTTTGTTACTGGGGATTGAACTCAGGACCTTGAGCTTGTCAGGCCAGCACAGCACCAGTGAGCTACATCCCCAGCCTTAAAATTTTTCATGTTATTTATATACTAAATAATAAATAAGGAATTTATTATTTCTATACACCTTAGCCTATTATATGCTTTTCTTTTCTTTGTTAAGCATCCTTAGGATTTCACTTATCATTTTTTCATGAACTAAATCTGAGTAAAATCTTGTTATTGTTACTTAGTTTTAGGGCTGACTTTTATTGTTATTGTTCACATGAAGGTCTAATGTGCTCAAACACGTGCTGAACTGAGACTGCAGAATTCCCATCTTAGCCCATGTATGATTAGTTGAGTCAGTAGTTAGGATTACAGCTCATGTAGATAAGCTGTTTTTATTGGAGAAACATTACAGATTACTATCACAGATGGTACTCTATCTTTTAGCAGTATGAATTTCTCATTCTTTTTTGTCATGGATTTCAGGGAACAAGTTTTGGCATCATTCTGTAATCCTTTGTTGTTATTGTTTTAATGGCACATCGGAATGATGTCTTCACACAAAACATACTAGTTTCTTTCTGTTATAGTTTTCCCCTTACTGGATAAAGTTTAGGTTCTTAATAAGCACTTTCTCTTATTTGATTGTTTGGTTGATATTTTTCTCTAAAATCATGTTCTTTCTTAGTGTAGAAAAATACATATAGTTTGAATCATTTCTACTTAAATGGACATACCTTGAGGATATCCTCATAAGTGAAATAAATAGGGCACAGATAGGTACGTATCACATCTTTTCTCTGGTATGAGAAAAGAAAGATGTAAATGAGTCCTAGCATTGTATGTTATATATTGTGAAACAGAAAATGCTCAATGTAAAATAGGGTGAAAGGGGAAAATGTTGAGATTGTAACAAAAAAGTAAGGAAACAAATTTTATGTATATGGGGGAGTGGTAGGGTGGGTAGGACTATGGGAAAAAATGAGAATTAAGTTGTGTCTTATACTGGTATAAATCCCCATTATGGAGTGCAATCATGATGTGTATATTTAATGTACCAATAAAGATAAAAAACAAAAAACAAAAAACAACAAAAAAGTACATATAGTAATTTGTAAGTAAAAACAAGTAATTTTTACCATACTATTTTTCTTTTTGAGAGTACAAAATTCAGTGTAAATTGTGCATTTCACTACTTTGTATATTCATTATACCACTATTTAAGACACTCGTTTATTCCTGAATAATTTATTTAATGATTATTTATCATCTATAAATGTTCAAAGTTCTATGAAGTTTGTTTTCAATAAATATACTTAAAAGTGTGAAATCCTACAGAGATTGATGGATAAATATGGAACTGAAATGTTTTTATAGAACATTTTAAAGCCAATAATTGGTTCTAAAACTACTTTAATTTTAGAGACATAGAATTATTGGTTATCAATAGCCCTTTATCAGTTTCTGCATTTTAATTGGGTAATTTTATTCATTGGTGCAAAATTTCATTCTCAGATTTTCTTTAGAAACAAATGAAGAAAATCTACCAGGTGTTAGTTTATGAAAGTTTAAAAATTTGCTACAGATGAATTTGATACTTGAGGTGACCTGACATGATAAAAACGGAATTTGCATCCTTGTGTGTTTTTGGTTGGTTAGATTGTGTCCATAAACTGTGTGCTTGTTAC
Source organism: Petromus typicus (assembly GCA_004026965.1). Lineage (NCBI taxonomy): Eukaryota > Metazoa > Chordata > Mammalia > Rodentia > Petromuridae > Petromus > Petromus typicus. Next base: position 26,368 of record PVIR01014516.1, on the reverse strand, counting down.
AGTAGAAATCACAATTGGCAAATCAGTGCTAATAGCCTGTGTGCTTCAGCCTGTGACTTGCTGGCCAGTATGCTACACTCAGTTTATTAAGATGAGTTGTTCTTTTGTGCCTGGCACGTAGTGAGTGAAGATAGGTTTGGGGAGCTCTTTTTATCATTTTAGTTTTTAGTATACTTTAGACATTGTAGCTTTTATAAAACATCATACACTTTCAGTATGTGTGTATCAATTTGGATTTTTTTCTTTGCTTAAGTGTATAAAAGTGACTATATCAGGATTCTTTTTTTAGATTATTGAAAGAAGTTTTTTCACTATAGTACTGTTCTTGTCTTGACTAAAATAAGCAATGGTCTTTTATATGCATGCATTTTAATTTAGTAATTATTTTTTATACTTTGTTTTTATACATTTTGGCTAAATCACAAATGCAAATGCAAAATATAGCACAGAAAAATCTCACATGTATCTGTGGCCTTCTTTGGAGATTCAAGGAATCGAGTATATTCATTCACAAGTGGCCTGTTTTCAATCCTGGCAATCATTATTCAATACATTTCAATAATGTATAACTCAAAAACATATTTTTATTGTATTAACTGGGTTAAGGCTATCAAAAAAACCCTCTTTAATGTGAATAAAGAGTGAACCATTTTAGCATGGCTTTTGAAACATCATAAAGACACAGTTTGTCCCTCTGTCTTCCTCTTTTCCTTCTGTGCTGAGACATGTCACAGCTGGATACTCAGCTTGCTTGTGACATGTCTTTCACCTCCCTTAGAGGTGATACCACATGTCACCACACAGTGAAGCATCAGCTGAAGGCCTGCAGCCGTCACAGTCAGGTGTACAAAATTCTGAGCATTTGTAAAAGTTTTTTATTGAAAGTTTCATGAATGGAATATGGAAAAGGCCTATAGGAAATAGTGGTGGGTATTTATATTTGTGTAAAACGAGTTCCTACCATGTGTTTGATTTTTTTGTTTTGTTTTATCATGAAGGAATATCTGAATTATTATTCAAAAATCTTTTTTCCCATCCCATAATGTTCATGAACAAAATTTTCCTCTTACATAAAGCATTTTATTTGCCCCTTCTAACACTGTTCTTCAAATTTGAAATATATCTAGTTGGAGTGATAGAATCTCACTAACACAGAGATATGGAAGTTTAACAGTTTAAGAGTTGAATCTTACAGCTGTTAAGAAACATATTTGATTTGGTTGTTATTTTCCTTTAATTCTTGGGTAAGGTGAAATGTGGTTGATTACAACAATATTCATATTTATTTTTTTGCTCCCTTCTTAATTCAGGCAAGGTTGGCAGTAGTTGAGCAGGTAGGATTATATCACTAGTCTGTTTTTTGTTGTTTGTTTTGAATTCTTATTGATGCTTCTAATATTAATTCTATTTGGAACACCATTAAAAGTATGCTGGGCAATATACTCAGTGTATCTGTTTAAATTTTGTGTGAGAGACTTTCACATCCCAAATACTTTCACAAAGCAAGTTGATTTGAGGATCTTCTGAGGACCAACTTAGATATTTTGTAGTGAAGGCTTATACTAGTACAATTTTTAAAAATCAAGGTAGCAAGTTACTCCAGCACAAAATATTTAAAAATTTTTTCTAATATCTTTTTTTAATTGTGAATTTAAATTTTGAGAGTTGCTTCAGGAGACAGTGTCAGTAAAACTATCCGTTTTGGACAAAGGTACGAGAATAGGAGAGCTGTTGAAATGTGTGCTATACTGTGTTTCCTGGGCTAGAGAAGGATATAGTTTACTTGAAATGACTTTACAGTACTTGAAACTGGAGCACTTATAATCCTGCATGTTTACTTCTCTTCTTATGTAAAATGTTTGTTTTTACTTTATTTTCATTCTTTTCTGAAAAATTTGAGAAGAGATAACTAGTTTTGATGGAGTTGTTTGGTAATCTTTCATTTAGCATTAAGTGCAAAAGTGTTTTAGTGCTCAGAAGGGGAAGATGGGTAAGATTCAGATACTACTGTGGAAGCTGAGGATAAGGTAGGATATCGATTATGCATTGTCATTGATCTGGCTATCAGTGATGCATAGTATGTTCTAATTTGACTATGGAGAAGAATCTAGCTTAACCTTGAGTAGATGTTTCCTATTGGGTAACAGATGATTTCCAGCAATATTTTATTAGTAATACTGGTAGAACTGCGTATAGAATGGTACAGGAACATGGAGACCAAGGAATTAAGGGTGCCTTCTAGGTTCCTGGTACAGCAAACAAGTTCATATACCTGCCATCAACTAATTATGATGTAAAGTAAATGGTGTAGATTAGGAACAAACAGTTGCTGTTTGTAGGAACTTTGATAGATGGTATACTGCAAAAGATAATTTCCAGAAGATACTTATTTTTAGAAAAAGACACTTATAAAAAGTTGAGAAGCCCTTAAATAAATCACTATCTAGAAAGTCTTTGCCCAAGAGTGCTCAGTGATTTCCTTTAAGTCTTGTACCATGAAGCGTAGGACACTGGTGGGTTCTGGCATCTGGTATTTTCCTGGTTCATTTGCCCTTTTCCTTTTGTAATAGAGTGTCTCACCTCTTCACCAGTGTCCCCAAACTGCCAGTCAGTCTTTCCCTGTATTCACTGTCTTCAGATGACCTTCTAATTATGCTGAGAAAATATGCTGAACAGACATAGCCCTTCGCTCTCACTGTGGAGCTCAGCAGTTATCTGAATCTATGCCCAACCGCTCTGCCTCCCCCTGGTCAGTGTGGATGAGCTCACGTGCCTTGTGTGCTTTAGCCCTCTGTTCATACTAACCTACCTCAGCTGCTGCTTCTGCAGTTGTCCCATCTCTTGCATGACACCCTGATATCTTCTATTGTAACACAAGAGGAATCTGTCTGACTTCACTTTCCTATTCAGGTACCAGACTACACCGTTATTAGCAATTTCATGTCTATATTCTGTGAATGCCCTCCTCTCTCCCCACTCTTCCTCTAATTGGACTCCAGTCACTCTCATCCCTTGACTAGGGCACTCACAGTTTGTGCATTGCCAGATTTAATGGTCACACTCCAATTCTCATATCATCTGACCTAAGGGAGGCTTTGCACCGTGGCTCACATTACCTTTTCTTTGAGTATGTTTTTCATTTCGCTTCTAGAACATCACTTCTTTGTAGTTCCTCTCTTGCATCGTTTTGTTATTCCTAGTTCATTTCCTCTGTGGCTAAACCTTAGTCATCTTCTGGCTACTGAGAGAATCTTCCAGCTGTTCTTCCTTGGGTAACCTTGGGATGCTTCTTATCTAGTATTTTCTCCCTCCCTCTCTCTCTCTCTGCGTGTGTGTGTGTGTGTGTGTGTGTGTGTGTGTGTGTGTGTGTGTCCGTCCTATTTGTCTGTGCCTATGTGTATTTCCTTTTCCTATCTTTTCCTTTTTTGTAATACCACTGGTCAGAACCTAATGTTCTGCTTTAGTATTTTTGAGCAGGAGCTCACAGTAGGAATTGTTAGACTTTCATCTCACACTGTGGTTAAACTTATGGTAAAGGAATCACCAGCTTGGCAACCAGATGCCATGGTGGTTGGTAGTAAGATAACTATCTTCTAAGTCCATAAAATAGAGAAAGTGATGTTTTACAAAATGTAAGTGTGATAGCACGTAAGTGAAGTAATTGTTGCAGGAGCCTTATGTGGAATAAATTGGGAACTATCATTGACACTCAGTTCAGTACAAAGTGTCCTGTCAGCAAGAGCAGACATAAACACACATCCCCACTGAGCTACAAAATTCCATTTTCTATTCTAAGGTTGTGTCTTACTCATTCATAAGACAATTATTTATTTGGATTTTTTTATTGTTAAATTGTTGTAGTTGTGTAGAACATATGAAAACCTTTTTTTTTCAGTTGGCTGTTGTGGGTGTCTATTTAAGGGAACTCTGTATTTACTAAGATACTGAAATTGCACTCAAGGAAGCATTGTTTCTGGTCCCTATTTTGATAGGTTTCTGTAGTTTTCTGGTTGTATGATAACATGACGAACCTTAGAAAACTCAAAACACAGACAACTTACTATGGCTTTTCCTATGCCCTGTTCCATTTTCTGCTTTGCATTTGATTTACTTCAGCTGTAATTTGTCAGGGTGATAGCTAATAATCTTCAAACTTGATCTTTTGGGAAATTAGCTGAATTGCTGAATATGTATGTGGTTTGTAGCTCATTTCTTTTGGAAATCTTAAGATCAAGTTGTTTTTGTTAAAGGACTGGTGTTATTCTCTAATTCTAAGAATATCAATTCCATATCTACTTCTGTTATGGAATATTTTTAATGTTAGGTTGAGATGAGGGACTAGGGGTATGTGTTGATCAATAATTTTTTTGTTCCCCAGGAAAACCAAATGTGAAATCACTACATCTGCTGTAATGGCCAGTGTGGCCCTTTATGCTCTGTTCCAGCATTGTTCTGTCCAGTGTTGTGCCATCTTGTGCCCTATTAATGAATGTCTCTTGGCAAACTAGCAAATCAGAAGGAAGTTCTTAATACATTGATCTATTGACTTTCCTTTGCCTCTTAAAGGGGATAAAAATGAGATTTCTGGATATTCCTTCCTGACTGCTTTACTGGACTTAAATAAGATCAAAGGCCAGTTTTCGTTGCTTTGGTTATTTATTTACTTACTACTCCTTAGCCCAGTAAACATTGCTGCAGGTTGAAAAACTTTTAGAACAGTGTAATAAAATTTTCTTGGCTAAAAGGAATCTCACTTTGCCAGATTTATATCAGAAGAAGTAGCTAGAATTAATTTGTTGAAACAATACTTTCAAGTTGCCGAATAAATGAAGGTCTTAGCATTAGTTTGTTGATTAAAGTAATGTTGAATATCTGCCAGAAGCATTCATTTATTTTTATCATACCTGGTAGGAATCTTTTTTTTTCTATCACTATATACTATATATCTATGGATCCTACAAAACTATAGCAAGTGATAGAAAATCTGTTTGAAAAATCTGGAGATTGAGACATATTTCTAACTTCCATGACACTCACTACATTTTCTTTTTAAGTTTGTTTATGTGCATATACAAAGAATACAACCTGTATAGTTAAACACTGCCAAATTTAAATGCCAGCAATGAAACTTAATAGTATTGGTATCTATGGAAATTATTTAACATTGCTGATTGCAATTTTTCAAACCTGTAAAATGAATTAGTTTTTATTTTTACCTCACTGGATTTTGATGATTCAGTGAAGTAATAAATGTATTGCTTTTTAAAATTGAGTCATTAATCAGTTATTAAAATAGCAGCCAGTGTGCTGTACATGAGGTATGGAGGAGGCCAACATGCCCTGTTTGACAGTAGGCCCTCGAGTTATGACTGGCCTGACATGAACATCTTGAGTTATGTCTAGAACTTTAGTTTTAACTTATAACTGAAATCTTGATTTATGATCTGAATGCTAGCTACTTGTGCTTCCAAAAAGTCTCAGAGATTGAACAAACCCTTAAAGAGTTCTGGAAGGAACATTACAACATCCTTTCCAGTGTGGAGTTAATCTAGAAGTCCTGGATCACTGTTTCTGCAAGGACACTGAGATCTACCTGTATACAAGAGAGAGACTTTGAACGTTGTGGAGAGGAGCCTGAGCCTTCATTTAATCAACTTGAGTTATAATCAGCCCTTATGAACAAACCGTTCATACATCAACTGTACTGTATGTGTACACTATTTTATTTCGCTATGTTTTTCTCTTGTTAGTTACAAATGTATTAAATTCTAGGATTATATAAGTTAGTGACGGCAAATCTTTAAGAGCTTTCAGTGATAATAAACAGCCTGCTGTGGAAGGGGTGTCATAGATTTACCACCATTGGTCTAAGTTATTTGAATTTTTTAAATCTTTCAGGCAAAGAATATTAATCCAGTTGTTAATAATTGAAGCTTAATGCCTTGAGTGACATTTTGTGTTTGTAGAACTTTCTTCTCTGCGGCAATTTGTTAGCTATGATAAAAAACACGAGAAAATTAACTTAAAGAGAGGAAAGGTACTTGAGTTATGGTTTCAGGGATTTCAATCCATGATAAGTTTCGTCTGGACCTGTGGTAAGGTAAAACATCATGGCAGGGAGAGTGTGACAGAACAAAGCTTCTCAGCACTTAGTGGTCTGGAAACAAAAAAGAATGAACCCAAGACAAAGTATACCCTTCAAGGACATGTCCTCATAACAACTTTCTCCTAACTTTGCCCTGCTTTCTAAAGTTTCTACCACTGCCCAATAGCTGTTTTAATTATGACTCCAAAAAAGGATAAATTCCTTTATGAGGCCAGAGGCTTTATGATCTATATACCTCCCAACACCTCCCAACATTCTGGTACTGGAGACCAAGCCTTAACATACAAGATTTGGGCTACTTAAGGTTCAAACCATAGCAGTCAACTATAGTGTACTTTGAAAGGGATAGGATACCTAAAGGGAATCTACCTTCTGTAGTACTAGGAAGACTCAAATGCAAATCAGTAATTCAGTTTAATCAAGCTAGAGACTTTGTGGTTTTTCCTTTAGATATTTCATATCACCAAAAACTATTTTTTTGCTTTTTACACGATGAAGCATTCCTTTCATCTTCGTACTCTGGTGGCCTGGGATAGAGGATTACGTGGTCAAATTAGCCTGGGATACTTAACAAACTAGTAAGACCTTGTCTCAAAAAGTAAAGAAATGAAGAGAGTTAGAAATGTAGCTTAGGGCTAGGATGTAAGTCATTGCCTGGCTAGGACAAGGTCCTGAGTTTGATCCCTAGTTACACACACACACACACACACACACACACACACACACACACACACACACACACACAATAAATAAGTAAAAGAAAAAAAAATGCAAGGAATGTAGCTCAGTACAAAGGCCTTTGGTTCAGTCCCCAATATCACAAACATGAAAAAAGAAAGAAAAAGAAAAGAAAAGAAAGAATCTTTTAGATCTAGGGATCTAAGGATCTTTTCCAGGAATGTATATTCTACATAGTAAAGAAATGTTTAAATTCACATTTTTGGGATTTACTTACTTAGCCAAGTAGTTAAAACAGACAGATTTATTTTTTTTAAAAGATTATTCTTGTGTCAATTTTGACATTGTTTCTAGTTACATATGAGGGATTAAAGTAACGCTGGAGTATCTAAGTTAGGAAGATATTACATATGAATATGAAACAAAATTTTTATATTATTTGATGTCAACTAGGATGAAACCTTTGAGTTTGTGAGAAGGAAAAAAAAAAAAAACCAAGGAAATTGAACAATTTCAGAGTTGCAGTTGACACAGATTTCACCTGAGATACCACTTTCTGAGCCCTCATTAAAAATAATAATCATATTTAAATGGATTCTTTTTCCTGCCACTCATTTGTTACACATTTTTTTCTGTGAAACTAATATATTTCTAAAATAATATCTTAAAATTTGATATTGTTAATCAGTAATGGAAAGGAGTCATTTGAACAGAGAAGAGGGAAAGTAGGAAAATAGAATATGAAGAATTGAACTATACTCCAATAATAATAGAAGCTGCAGGTTATATTTTAGTGTAGGAGTAAACTATATCTGATTTTTAGTAATACACTATATCATCCCAAGGCCTTCCCTAAGAATCTGGCTTTCCTACATTAAGATAATGTTACATTACTAGCAGTCTATGCTTATGGAACACTGTTTCTGCTTATTTGTTGTTCTGTCAGAAAAGTTGGAGCTTTTAACAGTAATAAGTAGAATAAGAAAACAACATTTTTTTTTTTTTTTTTTGCCAGGAGCCTACTAGAATCCCCCATACCTATTACATGACAACCAATCCCAGAGTTGGCAAACATTCTGCCCAATTGGTGGACATACAGGAACATCTTGGCTTCTCAGCGCCTGATTGTGAGTTAACTGGAATAAAGCCCATACTGCTTTCATCTGCTGAGAAGATAGCTATTAGTGAGGATGACCAGGTTCATATTCTCTGAGAAACTTAAATTTTAAGCCTAGGGAATAACTAACAAACAAGTAAGCATATAAATGAAAACAGCAACCAGTGAGATAGTGCCGTAAGGCAGCATTACACTGAGTGGATCGTCAGACCTTACTCCAGTGAGGATCTGGCCTGTGCATGGGGACCTGCTGATGCTGAGATGCTGCCTGTGTCGAGAGGTCTGAGTGGACAGGGCTGCTGAGTTTGAAAGCACTGAAGTGAGACTTACATGCAGCCACAGAGCAACTGATGGTGAGGGGATAGGAAAGCTGCACAGAGGTGAGCAAGGTCAGCCTGAAAACCAGACAGTGTGAACAGAAAGCCTCAAAGAACTGGAGAATCCCATTCATCCTGCGAGGGCTCACTCTGGTCACTTTGTGGCTACGTGGCTGGTTGACTGTTGTAGTTGTTCTGGTCACATGTAGACCGACCTGCCTGACCACACAGCAGTGGAAACAGGGTGAAGGTGGATGGAGGGCTAAGAAATAGACGAGCTGAGGTTTTCTCTGAAGGAGGCTTGGTGGGCATGCGGGAAGATGAAGAAAGAGTAATATTTAGATATGAGCCCAGAGCAATTGAGGAATAGTAGTTCCTTTTCTTAAGATAGAGAGACTATGGGGGAAGCAGATTTGGAGAATATCGGGCAGGATCCTTTATAAATTAATCATATTGAGATACTTTCTAGACATCTAAGTAGAAGCCACAAATGATAGTTTAGCTGTATATAAATCAAGTTTACATAATTCAAAATTTTAATTTATATGAGAAAACCAACTTTGCTTTGAACTGAATCTTGAATTCTCTTGAAAAATCTGATTTTAGTTTGTTAAACATTTCCACCATGATCATGAACCTTTTAGAGGTAAGTACCCAAACTGCAACTCAAAACCACTTATGTATTGTGAAGTCCAGCAAAACAATTAGACCTGATTAGGGAAAAAAAGAATTCCATACATCCACATCTGTGGTAGTAAAAGAAAAAGAAATAATATATGTGCTGAAGGTTCAACATCAGCCTTAGGATATATGATTTTATCTCATTTGTTCAGGAAGTGTGAAATAAAATAATGAATTAGCCCTTACATTGTGAAACTCTTACAAGTTGGCATGCAAATTTAGATCACAACACCCACTTATAATACTGATAAAATTATCATTACTGATTTAAAAAGTCTTTTCTATTTCTGTTGAGTTTTAAAAAATTTTAAGTGGCCTTTTGGTGTTTTTCTATAAGCATGACCCATTTTGAAGAAAAGTGTTTAGCTGCTTTGTGTTTAAAATAATGATTTGGATTGGAAGAAATCTCTAGCATTCCTGTTTATTTATTTATATATGTTTTTATATTATTTAATTTTTTATTTTATTTTACTTATTCATCCTTCTGAGAACAGGCTGGTACAGTTTAGGATGGATATCTTTTAGGATCTGTTGGAGCTTTATTGTCAAGCCTGTTCTATGTGTCAACATTATTTTCCCCTTTAAAAAAATTTTGTCAAGGTGCCTGGGATTTAACTCAGTGACACTATGCCTGCCTTGAAAGCTCAAGGTCCTCAGTTCAATCTTCGGTATTAAAAAAATTTTTGTCAGTACATTTTGTGATACATAATAAATTTATTGGTTTTTTTCCTTTGCTATGTAGAGTTTTAATTTGATAAAATCCCATTGTCCAAAATCAGATGGCCAAATGCACTTGAAGTTTCTGCATCTTCTATTCCACTGATCCACCTGTCTGTTTTTGTACCACTGCCGTGCTGTTTTTATTCCTGTAACTTTGTAGTATGACTTGAAATCCAGGATTGTGATTCCTCTTTTTTGTTTTTTTTTTAAATCTTTATTGGTACATTACATATACACATCATGATTGCACTCCATAATGGGGATTTGTACCAGTATAAGACACAACTTAATTCTCATTTTTTCCCCATAGCCCTACACACCCTACCACCCCCCCATATACATAAAATTTGTTTCCTTACTTTTTTTGTTACAGTCTCAACATTTTCCCCTTTCACCCTATTTTACATTGAGCATTTTCTATTTCACAATATATAACATACAATTCTAGGACTCATTTACATCTTTCTTTTCTCATACCAGAGAAAAGATGCGATATGTACCTATCTGTGCCCTATTTATTTCACTTATGAGGATATCCTCAAGGTATGTCCATTTAAGTAGAAATGATTCAAACTTATCATTTTTTATGGCAGAGTAATACTCCATTCTGTAGAAGAAGCACAGCTTTTTTATCCAGTCTCCAGTTGATGGACACTTGGGTTGTTTCCAAGATGTAGCAATCACAAATTGGGCTGCTATAAACATGGGTGCACATATGTCACTGTGATATGATTGGAGGTCCCATTTGACCCGGCCGTTGTCCTGCTAGGTATATACACACAAGAATTAAAAGAACTGTGATTCCTCTTGCTTTGCTCTTCTGTGTCAGGTTTGCTTTTGCTGTTCTTGGTCTCTTCTAATTTCTTATAAATTTAAGGATTATTTTTTTCTAGTTACTTTTTTTCCTAGTTATTTTCCAAGACCAGCTAAAATATGATGGTATCATGACATGAAGCTACTACTGTATTTTTATTCTAAAGAATGAGATAATATAGAATGAATCAAATACAAATGACTGGAGGTAGACCATTCAACAAAGCTGGGTTTAACAAAAAAGCTCTAATATTAGAGATAATGTAATTATAAGATCTTTTACTGGTAACATACCAATGTTGTACAGTTATGGTTATATTAGCACAAAGTTAGGTACTGATCTCTTCTACAAAGTTTGCCCTTTGTTTGGATGTATGATAATGTAAGCTATCAATGGTTTTGATTTTTCTTAAAAATGGACATTTTAATGTCCATTTTTACCACAAAGTATTATTTTTCTTGTTGTGGTAGCTTAATTTTCTTTTACCTAGCTATTAACTTTTTTCTAGGAAGCTCATTATTTCCTTTAAGAAAATTTGACTGAGTCTGTGAGGAAAGTATGAAAAGAATTATATGGATCAAAAACAACGTGCTTAGTCATGAAGCTTTTCAATCTATACTTAGGAAAATGTCTAGATCTAAAGACGAAGTTGTTACTTGATTACAACGTGCATTAAAGCGCTGGGCATTAATGTATGAGAGTGTTTTAGTAAGATCATTTGATTGCGTTATGTTCATTTTTAAAGAAACTTATTTTTTCTCAAAATCAAACATAAAACTTACCCTCTCAAGCATGCTTCTATACTAAATAATTAACTAGATACTTTCCCTTTTGTGGCTTTTTGACATTCCGAGCAACTGGAGAGTGATGATACATAGTCAAGTATTACTAGGCCATGAAGTGTCTCCTAACATGTTTTATTCAATTCAAACCTCCCTGCAGGATAGTTTGTAATTTCTAAAATTTGTTTATATTAATTGCATTGTTCACTATAATTTTCCTATCTTTACTATCTCTATAACCATTTTTTGAACCACTATTTAATCTTATGGGTTATAAATTTTCACCTTATGGGTTTTTAAAGCTTATCTAAACATTATAGTTGTATAAAATTCTATGAGTAATACTTCATAGACAGCTGTTGTTCACTCTGTAATATACCTGTGCATTCTTTTTTATAGGAATAGCTTAGAAAAGTGGAAATAACTGTAAATTGTTGATTCCATAGGGTATTTTTTTCAGTTTTCCTATTTTCTGTTGTGCATTTGGCACTCTTTGTACTTTTCATCCAACTTTTCACCATCATTAGATATGTTTGCCTTTTTTCTTGATTTGTCATTAGTCAGATACATGTTTTCTTTTAGTTGATTTGTCATTGGTGATTGTTTTTATATTTTTTGAACGACTACTCTTGTTGCTTCTAAAAATGAAGCATGTATAGTCCCATTGTTGCCTTGTCTGAACTAACTCTTTAAACTATGTGTTGAGATACACCTGCTGTTCCTAAATATATTTTAGAATAAGAACTTATAGAATTTATATTTTTAAAATCTCTTTACAAAAACTACACATAACTGTATTGCCTCCTACATTTATAATCAATGGCCTGAATATCTCTGCACCACTTGTTCTGAAGGAAGTAGGATACTCAATTCAAATCAGTTCAGACTCCTCAGGTCTCACCTTATGCTTTCTGTGCTTGTGAAGCTTTGAACCAGCTTTAAACTTACTGTATGTTTTGCTTTTATGCTGTGTAGTTCTCTTCCCCTCCTTTCCTTTATTATCTATACTTTAATGTAAAGATATGTTGAGAGTTCTTCCCAGGAAGATTTTTATCCTAACTGATCTCATTTTCATGATTAGCTATTCGAAATTTTAAAAATTTCATATGCTTTATTTATATTGAAGTTGTTTTGCATTACTTTAATTCAAAACAGGTGGCATCGAATTAAATATCAAGCATAGTGCTAGGTTTTTACTGTAGCCTCTACAAGAACTCAGTTTATTTATCTTATTTTCATATTTTATTTTTGTTTATTTGTATGCTGTACTAAGTACATTTGGCTATTTGTGTATCTCAAACTGTTTTAAATACTTTTTGTTTCACTTAAGATTGCATCATTGATGTTTTCAATTTGTACTTTTCAACTAATGTTCATCTGTTTTTTTAAAAAATCTGATTTTCTGTTGTGTTATTAACATTGAGTATGTTCTGTGCAAAGTTGGGGAAGAATTATCTCAAACTAAGAAAGGAAAAATAAAATTAACATTTTTTTAAGAGCTCTATTATGGCCAGGGATTTAGCTCAGTGGTTCTGGTGTCTGTCTGGCAAGCAGAAAGTGCTGAGGTTGATCCTCATTACCACATTTCACAATGCCAGCTGTGGTGATTCATATCTGTAATCCCAGCACTCAAGAGGCAGAGGCAGGAGGATTGCTGTGATTTCAAGGCTAGCCTGGGCCACATAGTAAGCTCAGGGCCAGCCTGAACTACAAAGCGAGACGCTATATCAAAAAATTTAAGAAGTTAATAAGCTCTACTAAATGCTTATAAAAATATTTATACCTCTGATAAAAATTACCAACACAATTTTTTATTTCATTGGTTTATATTTTTGTCTATTGGGTTGATAAATGCAATCAAAATTAGTTTTATTTAAGAATTAATATATTAATGTATTTAAGAAATAATTTTATTGGGACTTTTCTGTATTAGTGAGGAAAACACATGACCTCTGCACATTTAAAATTACTAGAGTAATTACCATCAGAATGTAGTGTGTCAGTCAGAGTTCCTTCAGGGACATAGAAATAGTAGGAAAAACATATTTTTAGGTACACTTGTGTATACACTCACTTGCTTTGGAAATGTCTTACAAGATATAGTGGTGTCGTTTTGGAGTTGGCTGCTATCCTCAGGCAGACGTGGAGTCTACATGCAGAATGGAGACCTCGTTGTTGCTCCTATAGCTTTCTACTGATTGAATAGCCCTCCCCCCATAATAGATTATAATCTCCTTCATTTAGATTCAAGTGACTGTGAATGTTATTAAAATAGTCATAATAACACCTAATTTCCTGTTTGATTTGGTTAACTGATTAGAAATGATTGACCTTATCATCTTGACACATAAAATGGCCTACTCTATACAAAATGGACATTAAGCTGTGTACATGGGTACATACCATGTACATATTTAGAAAAGAGTGTGTGAGTGTGTATGTGTAGAAAGGCACATTGTGGACTTTATCAAGATATTTTTGGGCTTAGTAATTGGGCAAAAAAGAAGTAGGATACACTATAACATCACAGATAGTGATGTGTATGACATAAGGCACATTTTCCTAGAAGCAAATACTAAAAAGACTATATAAATTGGAAAGGTGACTCAAGGAAGAATATGAAGCTCTTTTTACCTCCACGTTAAGTTTTATGTAGAAATTTAATAACTGTTCAAAACTCATCAGCTCTTGCCTATTTGAATGGTTAGGGAATGGGGATTCTGGTCCAAATTCTTTTTAGACTTTGATAGTAGGAATTGAAAATACAATGACTTTGATCTGTTTTCTTGGTTCATCCTCTTCTTTCTACAGCCTTTGTGTAGAGGTACAGGGCTCAGTCCTTCTCTTCTGTAGTTACATCACTCTTGTAAACATTTTCTGTAGTTTTGTTGCTGTGAATTAACATTTGTGGGCTAACAGTTTTCATGTTGATTATATCCAGCCAGATTTTTCTTTAAAAGTCTAGAATAATAGTTCTGTTTACTAATGTTTACTAATGATTTGGTCACTGGGCTAATAGATACCTCAATTTTGAATTGTCCAAATGGAACAACCCTTTTTTTACGTCCACTTCAATGCCACTCCCTACCACCAACCTGCAACTGCTTTACTTAGAGACTCTCTGTTTTAGTCAAGACTTCGCCCTTTTATATGCAGGGGCTGTAAACTTTGACATCATCCTGGTCCTCTGCCTGTCTAACATATGATGTCCACTCTTTTGGTTCAGAATTTGTTTCTCATCACCGTAGTCATCTCATGTCTGCATGACTGTCGAGCCTCCTAACAAGTCCAATTGAGTAATTCCACCCTTGTCTTGTTGTCTTAGTTACTTTCTGATTGCTAAGACAAAACACTAGACATCCACAAGTAAGAGGAAGAAAAATTTATTTTAGCTTACAGTTTGTTGAGGTTTCAGTTCCTAATCAGCTGCCTCCAAGGCAAGGCAGCACAGCAGACAGCATTGCAGGCAAGAAACCTTTCACGTGTGGCAGGCAGAAAGCAACAAGCCGCAATAGTGAGAATGCTCGTTTATTTGGGAGGCATACCCCACCTTAGTGCCTTTGTACCTTCGACATCCTCTCTTTGCCAGATTTTCTCATGTAGTAATATGCTAGAGCGCACATTCACAAGGCTAGGAAGTATTTAAGTCTTAGAGAATTTTGTGAAGTGGTTGGAGATCTTTACCTAAAATTAGAGAGGAGAGAACACTTATATCATAGAAATCAGTAAGCACTTTAAATTAGTGCTGTGCACTACCTGTTCACGCCAGTGTGTTAACTGTTTACCACTATATCACTGTCACACCTAATTATCATCCATCTGCTTCCTGCCTATAGATATGTACCTTCTCAATGAAGTTGGTCCTAATGCTCAATTTAAAGCAGAGTACCTATCCCCTTTGCTCTGTTTTTCCTGTAGCACTTACTATTTAAAATCATGCTTTTAATTGTATGATCTAGGCATGCTTTCTCTGTGTCGTCTGTATCCACCCAAGGAAATGTTGCCAGGGGGCACTCAGTGAATACATAAATTGAAAGGTTGTGGATATTGATGTTAATCTTTAAATCATTTCAAGGATTCCATGATAGATATTTTTTAAAAATTGATTTTTTTTTAAACACTAGAGTACTTAGGCCATGTGCAGATTTTGGAAAATTAAATGTCGAAAATCACTGAAAAAAATGTATTCTCTTTCAGATTACCTTCAAGTTCAGGTATCCAATATGTTCCTCATCAGTCTCAGGCTCATTTGAAACTCACTATTTCATGTTACCTCACAAGTAAATTTATACTCTTACTGAAGTTGCAGTTCAAAATCTGTGAACATTAATTATGAAGATTTACTTTCTGGATTATACCATCATATTACATATCTTGGGTAAAATTATTAGCTTTTATTCCTCATAACCTAATATTTCATATTTTTAGATTTCTCCAATCTTTGTATTGTTTCATACATTTATTCATTAATTATTGTCAGAAAGTTCTTTTCATTATTTTATATCCCAGGCCACATGCTTTTTCAGGTCCTATTTTCTTGTCCTCATCCTTAAGTTGCCTACACTACCTAGCAAATGTGTTAGGGATGGCAGTTTTCTACTGAAAGTATCTAGGATTTAATTCTGTAAGTAATTTCATTTTCTTATATTGGCCTAGAAATTTAAAGACTTGGAAATGCCATTATAACATTGTTACATGTAGTTCATGTATTTGATGTAAATTATTTCATACTTGGTTTTGTTCAAAACAAGATTTGAGATTTTTAAATCCCTGTTCGCTGCTGTGTTTAGAAATTTCTCATAATGACCTTTGCAGTAACAATAATATTCATATTGATATTTTTTGCAGCTTTTCCCTCTGTCCTTATATTTTGTTAGATCATTAGTATATCTTTTGAGAAATAGTGACCTATTTTTGACCTCTGAAATTTGTCCCTAGTGATATTTTGTTTTGTAGTGTGTCTCATTTCCATTTATTGTGGTCTGTGGACTGAACTATTTTGGACAGATGTTTGCTTATGTCATATAGACTTAACTTTCTTTCTCAGTCATTCTTAAAACTAACCTTTTATGAGCTCTAAAGATATAAATATGCTTCTCAGATCCATTTTGGAAGCTGTATAAGGTACTGTGATGCATAAGAAAGAATATGCCAGTGAATAATTTAATCAGGCTTATGTATTTTATGATGCTTCTCTTTTTTGTGGTATTTTCTCTTAATTAGTACCTTTGAAGTACTTCCTGCTTAGTTTTCTTTGGAAATTAACCTTGTTGATATAAGCCAAAGATTTAAATAAATATATCTTTTGATCATTGAAATTAATCAGTTCAAGAGTACATGGGGTTAAATGGCAATAAAATATTCACTATTGAATAACACAAACTTATTCAGAGGTATGTCTTCTCTGAAAAGAAAATGAACAAAATATACCTTACCTATCCATTTTTACTTTATTTATCTGAAAATAATGATTGTACATTTTACCAACAATAACACCATAATGAAGGAGTTCTGTTATCTCTGATTCATAAGGACGTAACTAGAAAATCTGATCTTGTTTTATACTGTGATTTATTCATGATCTCTCTATACTTGTACCCACACTGGGGAGAGTGAGAATCTTAGAGAATTATCTTAGAGAATTATACTTAGAGAATCCTAGAATCTTGCTTAGGTTATTTCCCCCCTTTTTCCATCGCTTTGACTTATGTAAAGCAGTTCAATAAATACTGAATTTATAAATGCATATACTGATCTCACCTCACTTAATAACAACAGTTTTTTTGAGGAATAAACCATATTGTTTCTCTTTGTATTTATTTAAGATACCCAATAAAACAAATATATATTAGCTCCTATAAATGCCTGGAGGAAATTCTAATTTTGTTAAATATCCAATTTAGCACAAATATTAAATATATCTTACAAAAGTATTCCTAAAGTGTTGAATACATGGATAGAATTGCCAAACTTCAGGAAAATCTTACATAAAACAGTTGAGCTATAAAGACTGTCAGTTCGGGAGTAGTGGCTGCTGTCATCTGACCCTTTTTCAGTTTTTTTTTAAATTTTTTAAAATCTTTATTGGTACATTAAATATACATACCATGATTGCACTCCATAATGGGGATTTGTACCAGCATAAGACACAACTTAATTCTCATTTTTTCCCGTATCCCTACCCACCCTACCACCCCCCCATATACATAAAATTTGTTTCCTTACTTTTTTGTTACAATCTCAACATTTTTCCCCTTCTTCCTATTTTACATTGAGCATTTTCTATTTTTAACTCTCACTGCCCTTCTCCTCTCCAGTCCTCTTTCAGCTGTGCGGAATTCCTATCATCTTTCTGACTATGCCATGATTTCTCCTTGCTTCTCATGCAGCTAACTTCATTAACTGTCAGGCATCAGCTCCTCAGAACCCCTCCCTGAACCTCTTCAGTAGAATGACGCACTTCTTCACCTGTGTGGCTCCTTCACCTGCTTGGGTGTTCCTTGTTATCAGACACTTGATTGTGACCTAGCTTTTCTCCTCCTCGTGGAAACTGAGTTTATATTGGATTCTAGGATCCTTAAGGCATAGGGAGTATTTTGTTTTCCTTTGAGTAACCTGTGTTCATAGTTTTACCAGATGAACACTTAATGACAGTTAAAGTAGTTTGAGCTAGATGTGGTGGCACACACTTGTAATTCCAGCACTTTAGAAGTTAGAAGCAGGACAATCGCCATGAGTTCCAGGCGAGGCCGAGTCAAAGCCAGCCGCAATTACATAGTGAGACCCTGTCTCAAAAAAGAAAAAGGAACTTGAATGATTGATTTATTTCAACATATATATGTTAATATTGATCTAATAATGACTTCTGGATGTGCAAATTGAAAAAGGGATCCAGTGAAGAACTGTTCAATGTTAAACTTTTCCTTCTTGGTTCGCTCTAAATAACTAAGTGAGATCAGCCTAAGAAGAGACTAAGAGCTCATAGTCATACAAGTGATGATTGAAAAGCAAGTTCTGAAAGTGAAAAAGCAGAAGGAAGAAGAGCCAAGTGATCCTGATTGATGATTTGGGAGTCAGGCATGTGGCTCAGGCCATCTGTGACCCACATAAAGAGAACAGGATGCGCTGCTGCTTTCAGGGTGCCAGACGTGGAAGGCAACGAGAAGGGCAAAAGAGATCCCAGAGAGAGTGTGAGTTTTTACTGAATTTTACTCAAGCTGAACTCTCTGCATTGTTACCTGGAATTTCTCAAACTTGAGAGGAAGGTAAGCACTGTGAAATGATCTTGATGCTAAAGCCCTACTCCTCAAGTTTACTGTGTGGACTCAATCAGTATTTTTTGTTAATTTAGCAGGTAATCTACTAAGAGGTATCTTAACTAAAAACCAGTAAAGGACATTGCAAGAACTGTTTTCTGTGACTTTTCATTTTGAAAAAGTATTGCAAATAAATCGTTTTCGTCAAAACACAAGAAGATAGCTTACCTTCTTTTGTTATAGTAAACACTGTTGATGAAGGAAGTCATTAGAAACAAAGAATGCTTTGTGTTCTCACTCAGTTTCTGCTATTGCTTAATAGTTTTTTTTTAGTATTAGAATAACAAAATGATTGATTGTATTACAATCATTTCAGCATCAGAAAGAGAGTATAGCTAGAAGTTTGACAATGTAGTATTTTTCAATAGGTTACAATAATATGCAGTGAAATTTTTCTAAGAAAAGATTGAGATTAAACAAAACAGTATGAGTTAATTTTTCTAATAGATGTTATTTTCAGTGAAGAGAACAGACCTTTTACAAGTATATCAGAAAAGAGTTATACCAAATGACAAGTAAAATGTTAGTAATACCAAAGAGAACTCAAAAAAAACAAAAAAAGAAGTGAACTACTTTTAAGGTAATTGAACTATACAACTGCTTTTATTTTTTATTTTATTTTATTTTATTTATTTATTTATTTATTTATTTAGAGACAGGATCTCACCTTGTGGTTCAGGCTGGCCCTGAGCTCAGTCTCAAACTCACATCACAGCAATCCTCCTGCCTCTGCCTGGAGTGCTGGGATTATAGGCGTGAGCCACTAAGCCTGGCACTGTGGTATGTGGTATTGATTGCTGCTGGGTGTGAGTCTCCACGCCCAATATTGTATGTGATTACTGGATCTAGCCCAGGTCCTTGCGCTTGCAGGACAGGTGCCAGAACCACTGAGCTAAATCCTCAGTTCCACCACCTTTTTTTTTTTTTTTTGAGACAGGGTCTTACTTTGTAGTTCAGGCTGGCCTTGAGCTCAGCCTCAAACTCACATCACAGCAATCCTCCTGCCTCTGCTTCCCGAGTGCTGGGATTACCGGTGTGAGCCACCATTCCCGGCACTGTGGTAGTGATACTGATTGCTGCTGGGTGTGAGTCTCCACACCCAGTATTGTTATGTGGTTACTGGGGATCGAACCCTGGTCCTTGTGCTTGCAAGACAGGCGCTGGAACCACTGAGCTAACTTCTGGCCCACAAATGCTTTTATTTTTGTTGTTTTTGAGAAAGAGTCTTGCTATATGGTTCAGGCTGGTCTTGAACTCACTATGTAACCCTGGCTGATTTCAAACTCTTTTTTTTTTTGTTTGTTTTGTTTTGAGACAGGGTCTCACTTTGTGGTTCAGGCTGGCCCCGAGCTCAGCCTCAAACTCACATCACAGCAATCCTCCTGCCTCTGCCTCCCGAGTGCTGGGATTACAGGCGTGAGCCACCATGCCCGGCACTGTGGTATGTGGTACTGATTGCTGCTGGGTGTGAGTCTCCACACCCAGTATTGTTATGTGGTTACCAGGGATGGAACTGGGGCCCTTGTGCTTTCAAGACAGGTGCCAGAACCACTGAGCTACATCCCCGGCCCCTGATTTCAAACTCTTGGCAGTTTTCCTGGCCCAGCCTCTGAGTGCTGGCATTGCAAGGATGTGTCATGATGCCAGCCTACTCCATTAGTTTTTTTGTTTGTTTGTTTGTTTTTAAACACAAGGTCTTGCTTTGTAGTTCAGGCCGACCCTGAGGTGACTATGTAGCCCAGGTGTGCCTTGAACTCTCAGCAATCCTCCTGCTTCTGCCTCCCAAGTACTGAGATTACAGGCATGAGCCACCACATCCTGCACTGTGGTATGTGGTTCTGACTGCTGGTGGGCATCAGTCTCCATGCCTGGCACTGTGGTATGTGGTTACCCAGGACTGAATCCAGGCCTTTGCACTTTTAAGGCAGGTGCTGAAACTACTGAGCTAAATCCCTGGCCCCCTCAGTAAGTTTTTTAAAGTGATTTTTTAATAAGAAGAAAAATACTGTACTTGGAAATGATGTCTTAGACTAGCAGAAGACTTGTCATGTGTAACTGCTTAAAATCTAAATAATACTGTTCCTTGAAAAGCCAAATACATACATGTCAGTGTGCTTTTCTTATAGGAAAGTAAAGGTGTTTAGGAAATTAATGAACTTCATGCATCACTAGCAGCTACTTGTTAGAGATAGTAGTGAATTGGTTAAGGAAAATTTATATTAAAGTTATGTGGAGTACAGGGTGTATCTCAGAGATTGAGCATGTACTTAGCTTGGGTTAGACCCTTGCTTCAGTTCCAGCAGTGCCCTCCCCCAAAGCCTGATGATTGTAATCTTATATGTCTTAGAAAAACATATGATGCAGTCACAGAATATAGAAATTTCTGGTCACCAATGCTTTTGTATATATTAAACCCTAGCATCTTAAGTGACAGTAGTTCAAATACCTTGTTAACAAGCATATTTGTACCCTTTCCTTTCTATATGTTATTCTAGACACTAGTTAGAATCTTTTGATAGGACATTAGGATTTTTCTTTAAATAAATATTGAATACTTTAAAGGGATATAGAAATAATTTTGTCTTCAAATATGGTTATATTGTTTGTTTTCGTGTTTCTCAATAGCTGACTTCTTTTTTGGAGTTGATTTTGAATTACATTTATACTTAATTTTTATGTAGTCTTTAATGTGAATAAATAAGCAAAATAACCAAAACTCGCCTTTTCCCTTCCCAAGCATAAGCATTGAAGAATATGAATTAGGAAGGTATATATGTAAGGGAGGACATAGAAGAATCTAAATTCTAATACTACCTCTAATTATGTCTGTCTACTGTCAACCTGTTTTTTTCCTTCAGGCTCTAGCTAAGATACTTGTCTTTCTGTTTTGCTCTGGAACTTCTGTTAACCACACTGTGAACCTTAAAATCTTTACTTCACTTGTTTAACTTTGTATAAGGCCCAAGGTTTACCTTGCTGTCATCTGCCTGATTTTTATTCTTTTTAGCTAAAATCTTTTCATTTTTAAAATTTAACCTGCCAAACATGAGAAAGAAGTTGCCAGTGGAAATACAGATAGAGGCTCCTCTCTCATAGCAGTCTCTTGTACTTTTAAACAACTTTGTCATATGGTTAGTAAAGGGAAAGCTGACAACATGTAGTGTGTATTTTGGCTGTCAGTAATTGCTGTGTGTGACCATACTGTCTTCCAGTTATCTAAAGTATTTCCTAATGTTATAACAGCTCTTTTAGGGGAGGAGGAACTTTTCATTTTAAATAATCATTATTTCAAGGTATGTATAAGATCCAATAAAATAAAAGGGAAACCTCCAGTGAGTGATCAAAGCAACCAGTTTTCATCTTTTTCCCATATTGAAATTTTTTTCCAAGTTACACATCTCTTTCTCCCATGTAATACTTTGCACCTGTATTTTCAAGGTAGATCTTTAATAACAGCTGCCTTATCGCCTTATAAATTTGTTCCTTGAAACTTTCACTTTATAATTAATAATTATAATATATAATTATAATTCATATCCTGTATATATATATATATATTGGCAAATATCAACTTATATACAATTCTTTCCAGTCATAAATTATTTTCTAGCCATATCTGAAGGCCACACAAAATATTCAATAATGATCTAAATTGCAGTGTTGAGAATTGAGCTGTAACATGTCATGGTACTTATTGATTGAGATACTAAGGAATTTTTAAAAATTATTTGAAGTAATGACAATGAAGTTATTTCAAGTGATACTTGGTGAAAATTTTTGCAGTTCTTTAAAAACAATTATGACTTAAATGTAATTCAAAATGTGAGAAAACATCAGAAAGACTTAGAAGACAGCATAGGGTATAAGACTTGAGCCAACACTCCATTTTATGTTAGGTGGTTTGTGTGTGCATATACCTGGCATGCAAGACATTTTCATTGTAGGAAAATGACATGCTCAGTTGCATTAATATTGCTAGGATTCAGCTATTGAATATATAGTTTCAGTGAGAGTAGTATTTTCTGCTTGTTTTGTAGAATATAGAAAATTAGAAAGTGGAATGAAGCAATGAGATAGTAATATAAAATATTTTGTAGTTTTTAGAAATATCTCAACAAGTAAACCTAACTTTAACCAATCACTGAAAGAAACCAGCAAGAATTGTGATATAAGGCTAATCTCATTTTTCTTTCCTCTCTTCCCAACAGGTGCATAGTTTATATACTCATAGTGTTGTTCCTCTGTGTCAACATGGGAGGATCTCTGATTGGAATTTAGGGGATATCTTCTTTTGCTGTCCTCTTAGACAGGCCTCTAATTTATGCTGGGTCTTTGTTTTTGTGATGTGAGCATAATTTTAGACCGTCTTTAAAGACTCTTTTTTAAGTATATTTTACTTTGAAAGACCTGTAGAGCATTACAGTGCCAAAGCCTATGTCTTAGTCACATATGTACTTGATTGGGATGCTGCATTGCCAATTCTTGTAGGACTTTGAGTGGTTACTCTGCCTTTCCAATAATAACATCCATGTCTAAGATGGGACGTATGTTTTCTTTGTAGAGCCATTTATAAGGGTAAGCACCAGATTACGTCTGTCAAATTTCAGAAAGGATCTCCTCCAAATGAGAAAATATGTGTTTGTGGTGATGGGCTTGGGAATGATCATTTTGTGCCTTAAGACTTGCACAGTGAGCATAGCATACCACAGAAGTGTGGTGGCTCCAAAGTCCTGCCCACCATCTCAAGTCTTCAGTGCCACCCTGCATGTGCTTGGGCATTGCTTAACTGTCAACCTGCCAGTCACACGGTCCTGAGAAAAATACCATGGACATCCCTGAGAATCTTGGAGAGCACATTTTTTAGCTGATTTCTCAAATAAAGAGTAAAATTGAGTTCTGCTATCTGAATATGCCTGTTTAGGCATATGGTCATATAGATGCTGCTTCCATTTAATTGGTATAATATAAGCTAACCAGATGCATTTATTGGTTTTGCCACATTATATTTTACTGGAGATGTTATGTTTTTGTTTGTAAGATGTCTACTTTCAGAAAAAAGCCTTTTGAAAATCAAGTAATATGTTAAAATTAGAGAAAAAATGAAGTTGTAAATGAGTTGTAGTATGTATAGTTGATATTGTGAAGTAGAAAATATTTAAAAGGAAAGAGTATAAGAGCAAATAACGAGGGGAAAACGAATGTGGTAATAATAAAGAAAAAAGAAAACAAAGATTGTGTATATAGCAGGTAGGGAGTTGCAGGGTAGGGGGAAAAGGAAAAAAATGAGAGTCAAGTCATGTCCTATTGTGTTACAATCTCTTAATGTTGAATGTGTTTATAATGTGCATTCATAATGTACCAATAAAGATAATTTTAAAAAATAAAATTACAGAAAAAGATAGCACATTCTTGAAATTGTACCTGCAATTGTAGCGTAATTATTGGATGACCTGATACATCGTTTCTTCAGCATTTTCTGTTTTATTAAAAGTCATAGAGTTTATGGGAACAAATGTAAAATACTGAATACTACAAATGTTTAGCATTTCTACTAATTTAATTTTACTTAAAAGTGTAACTATTGAAATTTCATGAAGATATATAAATATATATATCTGAACTAACTGATATATATATATATATATATATATATATATATATATATATATATATATATAACTGAGCTAACTCCCCAGCTCTCATGAAGATGTTTTTAAAACTAATTGCATCACTAAAAGATTGATTTCATTACTGCTTATTTCCCCTTCTTTTGATTTGCTTGTTTCAAAATTCAGATTTTTTTTAACTTCTATAACTCCAATATATAATTCTTAAAATGATGTTCAAGATAATCACTTTAGTCATACATTTTTATTTATTAAATTTAATTCATATATTTTCTTGCCAAGTAATTCCTTCCTTTCCTCCTGTTTTCCCTCTATTCCATTTGACAACATCTCTGTTCCTCTGTTCCGTCGTAGGATTTGTGTGTCCTGCTAGTACTATTGGATCTGATGTAGAAAGTTGGTAAAACTTTTGTTTTATTATATTAATCTTGGTTTTCTTGGATAACTAGTTTTCCATTATATATCCTTCAGAGAGAAATTGACCTAATACTCAGTTTATGGCAGTGACACCCTAATACAGCTTTTATTCAAACACTGTCTTTTCTTAAATATAAATTTAAGATGCAAATTGTAGTTGTTCCTGGGATGTGCTTACAGTTCAGTTGAGTATGAATTGTAAGTTGCGTTAGTTATTAACATGAGTTCTTGATGTTGTTACAGATACTTCATGAAACACAAGTGACTGACATATTTCTTTTTTAGAAGCAGAGAACATTCATAGCAATCAAAATGGTAACTGATTAAAAAATTAACTATATTATTTTCAGAATGTAGGTTTTAATGGTTTGAGATATTCCTTAAAAGGCAATACACTTACTTATTATTCTTATTTTGCATATTAAGTTGAAATATTTCACGTTATAAGAATTTAGGAGCAAGGACCACCTGAATGTGACCCAAGTGCAAGGGCGCAAGGCTTTGCATGAGGTGTAGTGCATGGCAATTGGTCCTGGTGACCAAGATTAATGAAACTCAGATGGGTTTTAATTAGTGCAGCTGCAGTCATCAATTATCTTGTGAACACAAATATTGTTATATTTGGGAAATTCTTGATTTATTTTATTCTACTGGCCAGCAGATTTAGATGAATGAGTTCTCATCATAACTATTCTAAGAAAAATCGCCAGAGGCCAGAGTTTATTATTTAGGACACAATCAGTAAAAGTGAACAATACAGAAAAAAAATATTGTAAAGTGCTCTCAGCATTAATTTGAAGTTTTTGCTGAAATGCTTGGCTTTATGTGGGATGTCAAAAACATGAACACATCTTGAGCGAGATTTAGACCAGTCTATCCAGAAGAGAATGTGCAGTAGTTACTAGCCCATAGGTGAATCGTCACAGGTTGGTGCACATGCACCTAACAGGTTGCAGCCCCATAGCAGAGGTCATGTGATGTGATCATCTCTTCTTGTCCTTTAAACACGTATTTCAGCAGAAGAGTGAACAGTGCCTGCATTCTTGGATAATGGAGAAATTAAGCACTTTCTAAACCTAAAAATATTTGTATTTTTCTGTGTGCATGTAGGAATACTCACACAAACATATCCACAAACCCTCAGATATATTTATTGTGTTTAATTTTGTTTTAAAAGTAATTTTCAAACGTAAATGCTTGAATTAAGTGGATATAAAAATAACTTTCGTGGGGCCTGGGATTTAGCTCAGTGGTTCCGTTGCCTGTTTTGCAAGCACAGGGGCCTGGGTTGGATCCCCCGGTAACCACATACCATACTGGGCATGGAGATTCACGCCAGCAGCAATCAATACCACATACCCCAGTGCCAGATGTGGTGGCTCACGTCTGTAATCCCAGCACTCGGGAGGCAGAGGCAGGAGGATTGCTCTGATGTGAGTTTGGGGCTGAGCTCAAGGCCAGCCTGAACTACAAAGTGAGACCCTGTCTCAAACAAAACAAACAAACAAACAAACAAAACAAAACAAAAAAACTTTCAGAGGAGAGGATATTATTTATATTTCTCTAAAGAAGGAGCATAACACTGTTATGTCAAGTTGATAAGTAGATATATAAAATTAAGGTTACTATAACATTTCTAAATTTGGAGCAAAACAGTGATTGTCATTTGACTGAAGAATGCATTTATAACTAAATTTTATATTAAATATAGCAGCATTTATGAACAACTTTTCTCATACATCTCCTCAACTCTGTGATTCAGTGAGAATACTTAGTTTCAAAAATAATAGGTA
>PVIR01014515.1:0-39926 GCA_004026965.1 Petromus typicus | reverse complement strand
CTCTGGGAACAGATCCCAAAGCAAGACACATAAGCGGACGGCTCTCAGGGGTCTCACACCTGGGACTGTGAATATGGGTGGGGACTTCACATGGACAGGATTGTTTCTAGACTATGGAAAGGCTATGAAACTGAGGCAGCCGGAGGGCAGTAGACGGGGCTTCCGGAAGGGGCTCAGAAGGGACTGTCAATCTAAGAACGGAGTGCAAAGCCCGCCATGCAGAGACTTCAGGGAACAGCATTATGGGCAGAGGCAGCAGCGCAGGCAAAGGCCGGGAGGCAGGAGCAGGCATGTTCTGTTAGAGGGATGGGGGCGGGGCGCTGGTCAGGACGGCAGGGGCCTGGGTGAGGGAACCAAGGCTGGGCCAGTGAGAAGCGGTGGCCCAGGAAGAAGAGGGACTTTCCTCCAGTGCCACAGAGGTCCTGGGGGTCATATGCCAACTGCTCCGCTCAGGATTGAGAGAGGCCAGGGAGAGAGCAATTGCTCAGAACTTCTGCCGACCCTGGTTTGGGCTCCACTAAGGCAAAGCACTCCTGTCCTCCCAGGGTGGCCAGGGGGTATGGCTGCGGACACGGTGCCAGGCCAGCACCCGGAACAGAGCGGGGCGCGGTCCAGGATCTTGTGGAGACACCCACTGTTTGGGTAGCTTAAGAATCTGAGCCTCAGGAAACCCTCGTCCCTCAGAGAGGCCCCAGAAGGCCGGACTGGCCTCACCTACCCTTGCTGGATGGCAGAGCCTGTCTCAACATGGCCTTGCCACCCGCCCCCCCAGCTCCGCCTTCCCTGCCTTACCAGTTTGGGAAAGAATTGAACTTCCTCCAGCCATCAGAGCCCTGACTCCTCTGTCTGCTGACCTACCTTCCTGGGGTTGAGCTTAGAGGTCCTGGTGTGTCCTGGGGTGACAGGAAAGCACTTCCTCTTCCACCCTCTAGCTCAGAGGACTTTGGACACCTCCAAAACAGGTGCCCCAGATGACACAGGACAGTCTTTATTCCAGTTCCCCCAGTGTGAGACACATTCTCTGTGTCTTGGTTGGGACAGGAAGCACCCTTGCTGTTCCACTCCATCCTCCATGAGCCGGGCCTGCCTGCTCCCTACTTTGCATCCTACACTGGCCTCTACATCTCTACCAACCTGGTCTTTGTGGTTTTTTGTACTGGGAATCGAACCCAGGTAGCTCGGAGCTATATCCCCAGCTGCCTTCTTATCCTATTTTGAGATAAAGTCTTGCTAAGTCACCCAGGCTGGGCTCCAACTTGCAATCTTCCTGCCTCAGCCTCCCAAGTAACTAGATTGCAGGCAAACACCACAATGCCCAGGGGTAAATCTTCTCTCCCTCACAGGTCCTGTCTCAGAGGTCCTTGTCCCCAGAACACTTCCCTCCCCTCTCAGCTTGCCAGCTCCCCTCCGGTCCTCCAATCCCACCTTGGTCCAGTGATACTGAGCTCCCTCCCCCCTCTGGGACAGTATGGAGTCAGAAAAACTCACCTAAATACCAAACGCAGCTCATCCCTTTACCTAGAACCCTCTATGACACCTGAGGATGGGATCTGAAGTCCTCATCCCATCATCTCCAACCTCATCAGATATAAGCATGGCTTTTTCAGATTTAAGGTTTAAACATGTATCTCCTCAAATTCTGGGACAGGCACACATTGTCAGACACCTAACAGAGTTTCCGGAGAGCAACCCAACCACAGAATTTGAAGAATTCCACTTAGGAGAGAAAAACAAAGAATACCACTAGCGCCCCCTTCTGGAGAGACCCAGCACCACCATGCCACCTCCAGTCCCTCACTTGTCCCAGCAGTCTAGTCCAACAGCTGGGGTCACTCAGCTCCACTTCCATCCTCACCTCCAGACACATCAGCGCCATCTGCATGCTCTACATGTGGGCACTTTGGCACCCTAGCTTCCAGCACATTCTGCCTCTGCCTGGCTCATTCTGCCCACTCCCTACCATCCCTTGAGTCACCATCTCCATCTCAAGGCCCACAGTGCTTCAATCTTGCGGTCATTTGAACAGAGGCAACGGTGACACCAGTGGTCACTGACATGATGCAGCTCTCAGGATCCCAACTCACGGCACTGCCCTAACTAACCCTATTCTCTTCTGTACCACCTTACATTCTTGCTACTGCTAATTTGGAAGGAGCTGTCATTGTCACCTATAGATGAGGAAGGTGGCCCGGCTAGGTGAAGCCACCAGCTCCAATCACCTGGCAAGCAGGTGCAGCATCAAAGCCATCCACACCTGCATCCAGATGTGACCCCGCCCAACAAGCTCTGGGGAAGGCACCAGGCCCCTCTGCAGCTCTCTCTTTGTAGCCAGACCTCTCTGTGTCCATCCCAGCATCTCCTGTTTTTCTTCCCTGGGTTCCCAGCCCTGGCACCTCCCTTCCACCAGCTCCAGGCTCTGCCCACACTTGCTCCAGGACCCAGAGCCTCAGTTCACCCTGGATCACAGGGGAATGGTTTGGTGTCTGAGTTGCCATCTGCACCAAAAGTAAGAGCCAAGGGAACCAGAGAATTGTGCTCATCATTTCAGCTTCGTGCCCAGTGCTTCCTCACACAGGCTGTGAGCTCCGGAGCCCAGAGAGGGCGGGTTAGCTGCTTGCCCAGGACCACACAGCTAGAAAGTGTTAGTGCCCAGGGCCGAACCCAGCTCACGCGGCTCTGGGAAGAGGAAGGGGCCAGGCCCAGCTGAGGAGGCTGGAGAGAAAAGGCTTCGTCTAATTGGACTCCTCCAGCTGGCCCCCAAGTTTGGAAGAGGTAACAAGGTGGGCAGGCTGCCCGCAGTCTGTGCCACTCCGTGCCCGGGGTGCCAGCCACTCCACAAGATGGCTCTTCTCCATCTCCCCTGCGGCGGCTTCTGCACTGTCTCTGCCCTCTCCATCCCTCGAGGCTGAGTCCAAAGTCCTCCCTCTGCTCTGGTGCGGCACAGCCAGGGTGTGGGAGGAAAGTCTGGAGCTGGTGGGGTTCCTGGCTGCCCACCATGGCAGCTCAGTTGGTCCTGAGCCCCGTGCTCCCAACAACCTCACAGAAGGAGAACACAGATCCATACTCGGCCCCGGGAGCCGGAAGCCTGGAGAGATAACGTCGTCTGCCCGACACCGCACAGCAGAAAAAAGGACAGAAACAAACTGAGATAGAGGCAGCCAGGGCATTGGACTCTAGGATCTGAGCCCTTAACAATGACAGCTACAGCAGTGTCCTCACCTCAGCCTCAAGTTAGCTGGAAAAACACTGAGGAGGAGCAGAGAAGGGAAACTGAGGTAGGACGCCGGAAAGGTCATATGGGGTGGCGGAAGGCAGGTGAAGGCAAAGCCCTACAGAAAATTTGGTTAATATTTAATCAGGTGCAGGAGGCCTCAGAGGGGTGGAGTGGGCCAGGGAAGGGTACCTAGAATTAGGGGGCTCCCTGGGTGAAGGGTAAAGGAGAGAATACAGTAGGAGAAGCACCAGGCAGAGCCAAAGTCGGGGCTCAGGTAAAGG
Organism: Petromus typicus; assembly: GCA_004026965.1. Lineage (NCBI taxonomy): Eukaryota > Metazoa > Chordata > Mammalia > Rodentia > Petromuridae > Petromus > Petromus typicus. The sequence continues at coordinate 36,431 of PVIR01014515.1, read as the reverse complement.
GGGACTCACCCTCCTTCTCAGCCATGTCACAGCCTCTTGTTAATGATTCCCTGGCTGACCTCCTAGGCCGGGGCGGGACCTGTGGGGAGATGAACAGGGAGGCAGGACCGGGGGAGCCCAGCCCAGCCCAAGCCTGCGCCCCCAGTCCCAGGCGTCCATCCAGGGAGGCTGGAGGGACTGGGCCCTAGCCAGAGCATGCCATGATCACGGGTGCAGACGAAGCTGGGTTCAAGGCTACGGCCAGTGTCTGCCCAGCACCAGGGAGATGACTGGATTTTCAGGGCTGGGGAATCCCAGTTTGGAGCCTGAGGAGAAGGAGGCTGAGGATTGGAGCTCCTAGGTCTGAAGGAAAGAGGGCAGAGAGCCTGGAAAATGAGGAATCTGGGAGCCAGGACTCTTTGGCATGAAGAAAGATGGGGCTGGGTCATGCACTCCAGGGTCCTGTCTCTGAGTCTAGGAGAGGGCAGGTTGGAACCCTCAGTCCCTTGGGGAGAAGTCAGACAGTCCACTCTTGGAGGCCCTGTATAGGGAGGTGGGCATCAGGCTGGGTGGACTAGAACTGTGAGTCTGAGGGCCCTGGTCCTTACCCTGGGGTCCTGCCGCTGAGGGCAGGGCCTTGAGATGGTGCCGGCTTGGGGCTCAGTCTCCAGGCCTTGGCAGAAGCATGGTGGCCCTGCAGCGGAGGGCGGCCTGGGAGGCAGAGACGGCGGGTGGCAGCGGCGTGGGGCCTGCTAGGCCAGGCTGCCTCACCTGAGGAGGAGGGGGCTGGGCAGGAGGCGGGGGAAGGGGCGGAGAGGGGCTGGACCTCAGGATTGACAGCCCCAGAGGCCACCTGGCTGGTGGGCCGGACTGGCAGGGGTTGGACCAGGCAGGCCTGGCCACCAGGCTGGCAGGGCACCTGCAGAGGGGCTCAGGTGTGTCTTCAGGAGTGGGCCAGGGGCACCTGGACGACTGGCGGGTGGAAGTCGCAAGGGCAGGGACTGCTATCTCAGCCCACTCTCCTTGGTACTTCTGCCCCTGCCAAGCCCCAATCCTCACTCACTGCCAGTCTTAGCTTCAGCCCTAGGCCTTTCCCCAGCCGCTTTCCTTCCACTAACCGCTGTTGCCTCTGGCCCTTCCCTGGTCCCCAGGCCAGCCTGGCCCAGGCCGCCATTGCCTCGTTCATCCCTCAGCCCCCTCCCCCAGCTGCTTTCCTACAAGTCACGGGGGTTGGTTTGCTTTGGCAGCCTCTCTGCAGCCTGCCCGGTGACCTCTGGAGCCAGGAAAGTCCTCCATGGGGGTGGGGGGACTGGCCTGGAAAAGGCCACACAGAATACTCAGGGCCGGGTCAAATGGCCGGAAGTGTCTAGAGGCAGATACACACTGTCCAGCCAGCAGCCAAGAGCCATCCACGTCAGGCCCCAGGGCCAGATAAACACCCAGTGACGCTGCTCATCCCAGACTGACTGTGCCCACAACATCAAACCCACCTGCTCACGCACACATGCCCCTCGTGGCCAGTTTGCCCACAGACCTGTAACCTGTCTCAATGGAACACACTGGTGTCGCTTAGCTAGGGAACCGTCCCAGATGCTCACTCCCGTCCGCGGTTCCCACTTCTTCAGAGAAACCACACACTGCTAAGCACAGGGCCCCTAGCATTAGTGCAGGCTCTCTTCCTCCAAGCCCAGAGCCACCTCCCGCCCAGGGTCTATCTCCTCCCCCATCTCCCGCTGAGCTAATAATTGCCCTAAACTGCGCTATTAACAAATGTTAAGTGGGATCAAGTTGGTTATGTACAAGTACGAATTTTCAATATTGAATGTGATCATAGTGTATGCATAAAATGTACCAATAAAATCATTAAAAAACAAACAAACAAACAAATGTTAAGTGGCTTCACCATCTCCATGCACCCCTAAATGTATATGGTAGAGACTGGCTGCCTGCTGGGAGAGAAGGGTCCCTGGGGAACAAGGACTTAGATTTGGAGCAGGATGTAAGAGGTGCTGGAGCTCAGGAGAGAGACGTAAACCAAGTCCAAGAATCTTTTATTTCAAGAACAAAACTACTTCTGTAAAGAGAGACAAGGCGGAACAGGGCCCCTTTCTGAGCGGCCACGGTCGAAGGCTGGTGAAGAGGGTGGGTGGAGCCGGGGCCAGAGTGCATCACAGGGAGAGGGGACCCCAGGTCCAGCCGAGGAAGCAGGAGGAGACATGACGCTGGGGGTTGCGGTAGGGACAGAACTCCCCGCCCCGACCTGTTCAGGCTCCCATCACAACCCCGCAGGGCAGGGCGGGCAGGCCCCAGCATAGCGTGTCTGAAGCGGCCAACGTGTGCAAATCAGCAGGAGGGAGGGATGCAGAGCCGCTGCCCCCGCCTCGCTGCCCCCTCCCCAAACAGGCAGCAGAAGCAGGGGTGGGGGCAGTGGCAGTATTGCTTTACCCATCATGCATGGCGGTGGGTGGGCGGTGGGGCAGGAGAACGGCTGGGTGAGGAGTGTGTGCTGCCAGGCCCCCGGCCCCTCCCAGCCCGGCGGCTCTGCTGGCAGGACTCTGGGGCATGGGGAGGCCCTGGAATGCCATCCCCCACTGCGGGCAGGCACGCCTAGATGTCCCCTTTTAGAATTGGCTCTTCCTTGAGGCGGAGCCTGGGGCCTAAAAGGGAGGGAGAAAAGGGGGATAATGGACCAGGAGGGCTCCAACTTTCCCAGACCCTCCACCCCGGCACCCACCTTACCAGGGCTATTCGGCCACCTGGACACCTGTGCAATTCTCCTTGCTCTCTGAGGTGATGGCCAGGTATTCTGAGCTGTAGGAGGAAGCAGAAGTATAGTGAGCCCCACAACCAGCCAGGGCCTGACACCAACCACCCCAGCCGACCTCCAGCACCCACACTATGCCCCAGGGGGCACTGACAGGGTCATGCCGGCTCCTCCCTCCTCCAGCCCCACTCACGCATTCTCTTGCGCAGCAGCCTCTGTGGCAGCAGCGATCTTCTTATAGCAGTAAACCATCTCTGCCACCAGCCATATCGTCAACACCACAATAAGCACGTACATCATGATCTCGGACACAATGGATGCCATGTCTCTGTTGGCTGGCAGGGGCAGGGGCAAGGGCATGGCTGAGACCCAGGCTCTGAAGACACACCAGCCCAAGTGACAGCTTGCTGCATAACCCTGGGCAAGTGGCTTGACCTCCCTGGGCCTAAGACAGGACAATCATGCTGCGCCCCACCTCATACAGACCTAAAGATCACCTTTAATCTGCCTCCTAGTATAACTCAAGGAGGGCACACCTGTGTCATTCAGGAAGCTGTAGGGCACAACGCCTCAGAGTTTGCAACTGCAACTCAAAGACTGGGGTTCAAATCCTGGCTCTGCCATTTGATAGCTGTGTGACCTTGGGCAACTGACTCAACTTCTCTGGGCCTCCTTACTGAGGCGTTGTGAAAAATAAGCTTTTAAAAATCCTTAGGACAAGCTGGATGTGTTGGCGAACACCTTTAATCCCAGTACTGTGGGAGGCTGAGGCAGGAGGATGGCACAGCTTGGGCAATATAGTAACTTAGCGAAGGCCTATCTCAAAATTTAAAAAGGGTCACAAGCAGGGTGGTATACTCCTGCAATCCCAGCACTTGAGGAGGCTGTGAGGCAGCAGGACCTTCACTGGCAATTCAAGGTAAGTCTGGGCTACAGAGACCCTGTCTCAGAGAAACAAAAGATTAAAATCAAAAACAAGAATGGCCGGGGATTTAGCTCAATGGTTCCGGCGCCTGCCTTGCAAGCGCAAGGGCCCTGAGTTCAATCCCAAATTCAATCTCGAGTTCGATCCGGTAACCACATACAACAATGCCAGGCATGGTGATTTACACCCACCAGCAATCAGTACCACATACCACAGTGCTGGGTGTGGTGGCTCATGCTTATAATCCCAGCAATCAGGAGGCAGAGGCAGGAGGATTGCTGAGTTTGAGGCTGAGTTCAAGACCAGCCTGAACTACAAAGCGAGACCCTGTCTCAAAAACTTAAAAAAAACCAAACAGGGATGGGGATATATCTCAGTGAGAAGCATTGGGTTTAATCTCCAGGACTGCAAATTAAATGCAATTAAAAATATCCTTAGAATAATACTTGACCTATCAACAGCACTCACTCGATATTTACTATTCCTGTTACAACAGAGGCAGGTCAGTTCAGGAGTCAGGGACGCCAGGTCCAGCTTGCTAGGGTTTCAGTCCTACTTCTGTCTTTGACTAGTTGTGCAACTTGAGGTAAATGACTTATACCTCTGAGCCTTGAATCCCCTTTCTGTAATGAGGATGGCGACCCTCCTTCAGCCCCCAGGGCTGCTAGGAAGAAGAAAAGTTAAAACCCCTCCCATGAGTGGCTGAGCCGGCAGCCTGAACAGTGTTGGCTGTTCTCCAGAAACTCTGCATCCTTCCACAGCGCTGGCCCTTGCCATCGCCAGCTTCCTCTCATTGAGCCTAAATTTAAACTGCAGGAGTGAGATCCGCCAGCGAGTCAGTCTAAGGCCACACTGGCATCGGCCTCCGGATTTCGCAGGTGTCCATCCCGTACCCCTGACCCCTCCCCAACCTCATTCTCCCCACTGCTATCCTCGTGTGTCTTCCTCCCTTCGAGCCAGACACTGTCTGCTGTTCCACCCTGTGCAGAGAGCAGGAGGCTTTCTGGGCCAGGATGAGGAGGAGGCCTGGATGTTCCCTGTGCCTTTCCCTGGAGGACCCAGGACAAGGCTCCGTGTCCCCTTCGCTCATTCATTCACCCAGCAGACGTCACCCAACGCCTTTCGTGCAGGGTGGGCTGCACTTAGCCAGGCTCCTAGCTACCGTTTCCATCTGAGCATCTTCCCCACTCCTTGGAATAAACCCCAGGACTGTCCAGGCTCCTTGGTCAGCAACCACTCCAGGTGGCACCCCGGGTGGCTACAGCTCGATGGTTCAATTCTCGCCTTTCTCTGGGAAACTGATCCCCAAACAGAGTTCCTAATGAGGTGTCTCTGCTCTCCCAGTCAGCTTAGGACAGAGGTAGGGAGGAAGTCTACGGCCCTTTTTCCAGACGGGATCCCTGAGGTGTTCAGCGGGACAAGTGCTGGTCCAAGGACACAGCCAGGATGGACCTGGGCACCAGAGTCCAGCGGAAGGGGCCGCAGCGATCTCAGTTCCCCTCTGCTCTGGGAGCCACCAGCTGCCCAGCAGACACAGATACCTCAGGAGGCGGGAGGGCCCAGGCCCCACTCTACAGACAGGGGGCTGAGGCAGAGCGGAGCTTCTCATGGGGTTCCCCTCAACAGCACCTTCCCTGGGGAGACTCATGACTTCTTAAACCCCAGGCTTCTAAGTGCACTGCCAGCCCTCCCACATGCAGCCCCCAGATCCGAGTCAGCCCCAGGTACTGTTAGCCCTGAGACATTTTTCCACTCCCACCCTGTCCCCTTATTGTCCCATCTGCCTGCTGGCGCTTCTAGTGGGCTTCCTGTCAGCTTCAACACCCCTCCACATCAATGATGGTCTTACCGCCAGCCATGCATGTGACTCGGTTCATCCCTGGGGGCCACTAGCAGGAGGTGTTGTGAGCCGATGGTAACACCAAGACCCCAGTACAACAACGAGTAAAAATGATTTTAAACCAGACAGGCATGTGCAGCATGTCTATAATGCCAACACGCTGGGAGGCTGAGGCAGGAGGATCACAATTTTGAGCCCAGCCTGGGTAACAATGACTTAGTGAAATCCTGTCTCAAAATCTAAGGAGGTAGGGAAGGGCTGGGGATGTAGACTGATATTAACAAAACAACAAGATCACGGGGAATGAAAAATCCTATAGTGTGATGTCCTGTTGAAAATACTACAGTAGAGGGCCACAGATTTAGCTCAAATGGTACCAAAACAGGAAGAAAGGAAAGGAAAGGGAAGAGAGGAAGAAAGAAAGTGAGAGAGAGAGAGAGAGAAGAAAAATATACAGTATCTCAGGTAACGGTGAGTATAATACAATGTAACACACTACAATAAACATCACTGCAATCTGACCCATATTTTAAAATACTAGAGCACAGAAAGGTAGGTAACAATAAAAACATGGCAGAAAACACTAAAAATACTCTAGCTCCATGGCTTATAAAAATACTGTTGTCGGCCATGTCAAAACAGTGTTCCAGAAGGGAGGAGCAGGGTGTGACTGGAAGCCCAGCACTGTAAGAGGCTGAGGCAAACTTCAGCCCATCCTGGGCAATTTAGCAAAACCCTTAAAATAATTAACTAAAAAGAGCTGGGGAGGGGGCTGGGGATTTAGCTCAGTGGTTCTGGCGCCTGTCTTGCAAGCGCAAAGGCCCGGTTTGATCCCCGGTAACCACATAACAATGTTGGGCGTGGAGACTCACGCCCAGCAGCAATCAGAACCACATACCACAGTGCCGGGCGTGGTGGCTCACGCCTGTAATCCCAGCACTCGGGAGGCAGAGGCAGGAGGATTGTGATGTGAGTTTGAGGCTGAGCTCAGAGCCAGTCTGAACTACAAAAGCGAGACCCTGTCTCAAAAAACCTTAAAAAAAAAAAAAAAAGCTGGGGAGATAGCTCAGTAGGAAGGCCCTGAGTTTAATCCCCAGCACTGAAAAACAGGGCAAAATGATAAGATGGTGGATAGAAAATACTAAAGTATGGTGGAATGTGCTGAAAACACACAGTCTCACAAGACCACAAGAAGAGTTCTACACTGTGGTATACATGTTTTAAAACTCGGACTCTGGGAGGTGGCGTACTGTGCTGGCTAATGTGAGAAAAAGGCCCGCAGTCACAGGTAAGGGCATCATAGGAGCAAGGGCCCCGCAGTAAGATGACCGTGACCCTCTCCTTGGCACTGATTGAAAGAAGAACCAAGGTTTGCTGCCCTGCCACCTGGGGACCTTTGTTATAGCCACCTCACAGCACCCCACTTTCTGGTGACATGCCCCAGAGTGGCTCGAGCATACCTTCCAAAATGCCTTCTGCAGTACTCTTTTGATAAGAAATGTAAAAATGCTAGTTCTGCAAAGGATCCTATAGGCTTGGCCCACAAGAAAACAGTAATTCACTGTTCAGAACAGAAGACACAATCACCTGATGCTGAGGGATCAAATCCATCTCCCAAATACATGGTCCTGGGCCACATGGTCTCAACTCCCTGAGCTCGGCTTCCCCCTCTGTACAGTGGGGACAGTAAGACCCCTGCCCCAGACAGACTGAAGGGTTCTCAGGCCTTCACAAGGCCCACCAAGCCCAGCACCTGCCCGGTGGAAAGAAGGGCGCTGCCTGTCGCAGACTGATGTGCTGCTCGCTGGGCTCCAGGGAACGTACTCGCCATGGCTTTTTGCTGTTTGGAGGCTGGAATAGCTCCCTGACTCTGGCTGCCAACGGGCCACAGGGCCCTGGAAAATTCCATGGTGTGCTGAAGAGAACCCGCAAGGGGAGGATCTGAACCACGTGTGGAGACGGCAGTGCAATGCTCTGACCCCGGGTTCCCCCTTTGGCCCCCCAGATCTGCAGCACTGGCCTCACTGAGAGTTTATGAGGCCCTACTCCTGGGCTACCTGGACCTGCTGAGTCAGACGCAGCAAGTCCCAGGACACCCTGCTGGCTGGAAAGCCGGGCAGCATTTAAGGAGCCATTCAGGGTGAAAAACTGCCCGGACAGAGGCATCAAGGCAAAAGTTATTTACTTCACAAGCAGAGCTTCCCAGCATGATGGTTCTTGCCTATTTACCTAGCAATCTAGGAAGCTAAGGCAGGAAGATCACAAGTTTGACTCTAGACTGTGTAACTTAACAACTTAGACTCTGCCTCAAAATAAAAAATAAAAATGGGCAGGTGATGTAGCCCAGTGTGAAGCCCTTGAGATCAATTTCCAGTACTGCAAACAACAACAAAACACTCACAAGACAAAGTAAAAACAAAACAAGAAAACCAAGAGCCAAAGCCTTCTTCCTGGCAAATAAGCTATAACTGAGCTGGGCCAATGAAGTAAGCAACTTCCAGCACGGTGTTCGATCTTTTTAACCTCCTGAGACGGAAGAATGGCTCAAATACCACTCTGGCAGGCAGGTACAGCTATTATCCCTCTTTCTAGCAGGACCATGCTGAAGCTCAGAGACAGCAAGGCACCTGCTGAAGGTGACACAGCACCAACACCAAAGCTGGGCTCTGCACCCACCCTGTCCACAGGGTCACAGTCAGCCCTCTGCTGACCTCTCCATGGGCTGCAGGTAAGCAGAGGTCACAGCCAGGATGGATGAGGTGCTGCTCACCCCACTGTGGCAGGGAGACTGGCAGGCCCAGGCACAGAGCCGGCCTGTCCCCTGCCTGCCATCTGTCCCTCCATCTGGTTTACTAATGGGTGACACAGACAAAGAGACAGGCAGGACTCACCTTTGTCCACCACCTCAAGGTGGATCTTCTTGACGACGCTGGTGTTGTGCTCATAGTTTTCAAAGAAGAGCAGGCGGTAGACATGGCATTCATAGTCACCCGAGTGGTTGTAGGTGACATTGGTGATGAAGATGGACAGGTCCTGCAGGTCCCTGGTGCCCCGGCTGCCATTCCACACCACACGGCCCTCGAAACGTTCATCCTCCTCCAGCTGTAGCACCTCATTTTCATAGCGCAGGATCTTGGGGAGCCCAGGGATGGGGTATGGGCTACTGTCTGGACCTGCCTCTCCCTGGTGACCCCAACACTGACTCTGCCCTGGCACACACAGACCTCACTGGCACACAGGGACTTAGGAACCTTGACCTTGGACAAAGAGAGTATGGGGGGGGGTGATGGTGGAGCACGCCTGGATCTGTCCCAGACACTGAGACACAGAGGCTCTCTCAGTCTCTAGTCACTAGCCCAAGCCGGGCAGGGCTTCCCAGCCGCATCCCTGTGGTCCTTCCTTGGTCACCAGACACACTCAGGCAGGGACCGGGCAGCCTGCACTCAGGTACTGCAGCCCCCAGTTCTCCAGCAGGTGGTAAAAGTCATTGGTGCTTTCAATATGCAATTCAAACATACACACATAGCATAAAGGAGGTTTTAAAAGGCTAAACTTCCCTTCAGCACGACTGTCCCAGTGTCTTTGCTAGTGACAAGTAATTCCAGTGGCATTTATTATTTCATGCCAGCCGCATGGGTCAGGGGCATGAACTCACAGAGCTCTGGGCCAGAGACCATCACCTTCATTCTCACAAGAGGCTCCATGACTTATTTGCCCAAGTTCATCAGCTGAGCAGGGGCACAGCCAGAATGCACTGGGGACGTTATAGCCACACTATTCTCATTAAAATAAGCAAACAGACCCCAAGTTGAAATCCAGCCTCACCAACTCCCCCACAGACACCACCTTCCCGTGCCTGTGCCAGGCGCCCACACACCTTGACAAACTCCTCCGTGCCCTTCTGGCGGAAGGTCCACTCAGTGAAGGTCTGCGCCGTGGTCTCGCTGCGGCGCTTGCAGGAGATGCACAGAATTTTGAAGGTCATCCCATACACAGCTTCGGTCTCCGAGTCCACCTCCACGCAGCCCCCCCAGGCTGAGGACACTGTGGGGACAGCAGGCTCCGGTCGGGCAAAGCACCCATCACCACAGGCGCTGCCGGGCTCACTGGCTGTTGGCTTTCAGGGCCCTCGGAAACCATCTGTTTCCCCTCCATCATGATTACAAATGGGCAAAACTGAAGCCAAGCCTGGCCCACGCTTGCTGTGTGACCTTGGCAAGTCATTCATCTGCTCGAGCCTTAGTTTCCCTCTCTCTGTTAAACGAACAGTGGAAATGTCAGGCCCCAGGACCCAGGGCTGTCAGTGTGGCCAGTGACTCTGTCTTCCACACCGAAGGAAGAACCTTTCCTCAGAAGGCTAAGCCATCAAAGCATCAAGGTGGTGGGACTAGAATTCCAAGTGCTTCACAAGTTCAAGGTGGTGGAGTCATTCCCACTATTAAATTGGTCTGCACAGCCCGCCTCGGTGAGAGAGAGGTCTTTGGGGACAGAGCATGCTCAACCCTGCTCCCTCCTCCCACAAGCCCCTTCCAGATCTCCCCTCTCCCAGACCATGGCCTTTTCCTCTACTCCTGGAGCCCCCTTACTTCCCCGCCCCCACTCACCTGGTAGCTTCTCAAACGCTCCTTCCTGTCTCAGGGCCTTTCCACTTCCACTGGATTCCAGGCTCTCTAGGTTGCCCCCTTACCTGCCACCTCCTCCTGCTGGTGCTCATTAGCTACTGTAGTGGGTCTTTTTCCGTGTCCCTGAATCCTTGGGGGTCTTGTCCACCTGCCTGGCTACCTCTCAGCCTCTGTGAGCTCCTCTCCCACCTTTAGCCATCTCTGGGTTCTCTCTAAAGGTCCTGTCACTTCGTGTGCTCCTGCCTGCTGACTCTCCGGCCCTCTCTCCACCTTTCCAAGTCTCTCCCTTTAAAACTCCATGGTGCGTTGTTAATCCCGCCGGCATCTCCCTCCCTCTCTGCTCTCTCCATCTCTCTCTGCTTCTCTCAAGTTTCCCTCTCCTTCGCTCACATTCAAACTCCTCTCTCCTCACCTCCTTCCAGGATCCCAGTCCGTCTCCTGGCGGAGCACCGTGCGGTCTCTGCCTCGTCCCTCCTCCCTCCGTCTCCATCTCCATCTCTCTGGTCTCTCGGTCTCTCGTCTCCCCCGTCCCAGGCTCCGCGCCGCCTCCCCCACCCCTCCCGCGGCTGTGGGTGTCACATTGCAGCCTGCGGGGCTCTGGGAGCAGCTGACTCCGCGTTTTCTCGCCCCCGGCAGGGCGCCCGCAGCCGCAAGGCCAAGCCAAGCCGGCCCCCGCCCGCTCGCTCGCTCTCGCCCCCCGCACCCCTGCCAGCTCGGCGCCCCGCGCGCAACTTCTGAAGCGGACTTGGCGGGGCCGGGGGCGGGCAGGGGCAGCCCGGCGAGCAAACCTCGCCGCCCGCCCGGTGCCACCTGCGCCCCCCGCGCGCTCCCCGCGCACTCACCCAGTGCCGCGCCGACCACGAAGGCCAACAGCGTCCCCATGGCCGCGCGGCGCTGCGCCCGCTCCCGGGCCGCCGGTACGGACAGCGGGCGAGAGGCGGCGGGACCCGGCGGCGGGCAGAATGTCCCCAGAGCGCGCGGGCGCAGCAGCTGCGACTCTGGGACGGAGGGGGGAGGGGGGGACCGGCCCCCCCGCTCCGGTTACCGCCGGGGGCCCAGCCCCGGGGCCCGGCGTCCGGGCATCCCCGCCGCGCGGGCGGCTGCCGCTACTCCGGCTGCTGCGCTGGCGCGCGCCGCGGATCGCATCCGCCAGGTGCCCCGACCCCGGCCCGCTCGGGCTCGGACGTGCTGGGGCGCGGACCGCGGTCTCCTGCGCACTGCAGCGGCGGCGGCCCGGGAGGGAGGAGGGAGCCAGGGAGGGGGCGGGATGAATCACCGCGGGGGGAGGGCGCGGCCGCCCAGCCTTTGCCGCAGCGGCCTCTCGGGTGGCGCAGGGCCCCCGCTTCTGGGCGCGCACCGGGCGGGTGGGCAGGATAAGCGCGACCCTGTCGGACTCTGGGACCTCTTGTCTTCCCAGTCTGAGAAAGGTCACCCCCGAGACACACGAGAGACTTGGCGGGCCGTTTGGGGATTGGCTTCCTTCTTCACATTATGGAGGTCATCCTCACAAGTTCCAGGGGGGCCAGGCTGGGACAGCTAAGTGACCTGCCCCTTGGAGCCCTGGTGTCTAGGTCTGGAGATCATTGTGGCAAGTGGGCAGGGGGCAGGGCACTCAGGCTGCTACCCCAGCCTCGCCTGAGCAAGAGCAGTACCGAGTCCAAACCCGAGATGCAGCTCTGAGGTGTGGAGGCGCTGTTTCAGAACTGTGGGGGACCCCCCCACCCAGTGTCTCTGACGTCACTTGTCCCTCTCCTCTGCTCCCCTGTCAAGCCCCCTCCCTGCACACGGAGCTCACTTGCAATAAGGGCCTTTGCCTGAACCCACCACTCTCCTCGGTGACCCGGGTCACCCCTTGACCTCCTTGAGCTCTTGGCTCCGATGTCACCTTGCTTAGGTCTTCTATCTCCATGTAGGCAAGAGGGCTTCTTTCTCCTGGGTAGTAGCTGCTACCTAACATTACATCCTTTTTTTTTGCAGTTTATCTGTTCAGTACCTGTGCCTCCAACTGTGGCACAGCAAGTCCCCGGGGTGAGGCCCTGTCCTGTGCCTGGCACATTGGTTTTAGGTTTTCAATGAAGAAATTAACACCAGTGCTTATTAGACCCTTAGGCTTTGCTGAACTCGCTGCTTCCCAAGACTTTTGCAGCAAGTTTGATTATTCACTTTACAAATGAAGAAATGACGGGATTTGGACACCTGCTCACTGGTAATGAATGACTGTGAGACAAGCAGATTCTGCCAAAGGGAGACTGAGTGGCTGAGCTCAGGACCAGGCGGGGACTGAGACTCTTCACCCGAGGAGGTGCTTTCCAAGTCCCAGCTTCTGTCCCAGAACTCCCCTGGCCCAGAATCCTGTGCCAGCCTAACAGTGTGGGGGCACATCCAGGGCAGAGGGGCAGAGATCCAGGAACACCAGACACCTCTGTGGTCTGGACTTTTATGCCAACAACTCCCAAGCTGTGAAATTCCCCTGCAGGGGGCTGGCGCCTGTCTTGCAAACATAACAGCCGGGTTCGATCCCCCAGTAGCCACATATGATACTGGGTGTGGAAACTCACGCCCAGCAGCAACCAGTACCACATACCACAGTGCCGGGTGGCTCACGCCTGTAATCCCAGCACTCGGAAGGCAGAGGCAGGAGGATTGCTGTGATGTGAATTTGAGGCTGAGCTCAGGGCCAGCCTAAACCACAAAGTGAGACCCTGTCTCAAAAAAAAGAAGAAATTTCCCTGCAGAAAATAACTGTCTTGCTGTTCCTGGTGGGGGATGGTAGGTGGTGGCACTGTGAGGACAGCCCTTAGCAATGGGCAGGGGCAGCCCCTACAGCCCTGCAAGCTGTCTGAGCACCTGACCTAAGCAATGAATCAATATTACATTTAGTTCTTCCAACAAGCTGAGTATTGGCATTAGGACTGACTTACACCTATGGGAAACTGAGGCACAGAGTAGCTAGCTGGCCCTGGCCACACAGGTAGAAGGGGCTGTCATGGTACTTGCCCAAGGTCTCATGACCTGTCCTTTCCTGGGGTCCTACATGACCAGGACTTGACTTTAGCCCACTGCTCATCTGTACCACCGGTGTCCAATGCATGCCTCCCTGACAGGTGGTCAGAAGCATCTCTGTCATCACCTAATGAAGTCAGTGTGAGAAAAAAACCCTATTGGGTCACAGCACTCCAGACACTTCATGTTCACTATTAATTTTTCCTATCGATTTTCTGCAGTAAGCCCGACATGCCCTGGATCCTCACTGTGCCAGAACTTGGCATATTTATGAACCCCTTGAACCTCCCTAACAGTGGCTCCCATAGCAGGGTCCCTGGGGAGCACTGTCAGCAGAATTTCCATCCTGCGCCAGCTCAAGTCAGAAACTCTGAGGCTGGGTGCCTCTACACTCCATTTGGAAGCAAGCTCCCCAGGAGACTTTCATGTGGGCTAAAGAACAAGAAACATTCGATTAAGCAGTCCTGAGAGAAATAAGTTGTTACTGTGCCCATTATGCAGAGAAAGACACCGAGGTTCAAAGACATTGACCAAGGAGACATGACTAAGGGGCAGCGAGTGAACCCTGGACGCCAGGGACCAATCTGTCCTTGAAACCTCTGCTGGGACTTTAATGATGCCGACAGACACATGCTGGAGGGGATTCCAGATGGCTTCGATGCCTACAGCCTCTGGGCAATGCCCCCTCCCTGCTGCAGTGGGATATGAGTGCCAGGCACAGCTCCCCCCACTCCAGGGGCCCCAACACCACAGCTATAGCCGTTTCCAACCCTTTATTGGAGCTTTGTCAGCCCCAAATAAATATAATACATTAAACCCAGAGCTGAGGGAATAATGCACCCCAAAGGGTGCCCCCCACAACCCCAGCTGGGCAAAATAAGTTAGCAGGGGCCCTGCCAAAGGCCAGGCCAGCTCCCTGGCCAGACAGGTGGTGGCAGCTGGACTCGCACACGCTGGTCTAAAGTGCATCTTGATTCTGTGGTCCCCAGTTCTGCATGGCCCCTGGTCAGGCCACTGGGAGGGGTGGACAGGAGGTTTCCGGCGCTCGCACCGTGCCAGCAGTGGCCGCCGGGGCTCTGTGTGTCCTTCTGTCAGTCTAGGGGGTGGCTGTGTGGCCGGGTATCCTCAGGAGAAGCTGTCATCGGACTGTGGCTGGGCGTCGAAGGGAGGGTCTGACACGGTGATCCCTTGGTGGAGCTTCTCCAGCGAGAACTTCATCTGCCAGGAGGAGGCAGGCAAAGTGAGGTGAGCGCTGGCAGTGATGTCCACCTCTACTTGCGGCTGAGCCCCCTCCCCAGCCCCAGGTCCTTTGGGAGAGGAGCAAAGCCATGCTGAAGTTCCCATGGGCAGCCTGGGACGGGCTCAAGTGTCAGCCCGGGTCCCAGATGGCTTGGGTTCAAATGCTGGCTCTGCTACCAACTGAGAGAGCTTGGGCAAGTTAGGGTGAGTTACTTCGCTGCCCTGGGCCCTCATCTGAAGCTCGGGTCAGGAACACCGCTGCTTCATGGGATTCTTTCAAGGTTTAAAAGACACTACATCCTGATTGGTGTAAATGCTCTCAAGACACAGCACCTACAATTACTTCCTCCCAGTGACCTGGGGCAAGTGCACTCTGCACCTCCTGCCTACACAACGGGACAAGAAGAACATGCTCAGTGTGCACCTGCTGTCACTGTCCACCTGCAGGTCAACTCTGTATCCTTGGCCACGGAGGGGGTGGAGTCAGCACAAGAGCCCGGCCCCGCCTCTCTCTGAGGGATGGGGCCCCTGCCTTACCTATCTCCCAGCCTATCCTACAAGGCCTTCCAGTGGGACCATCTCCCTGTGTGCACCATGTAGGATCCAAGGGGGCCCCTGGAGTGGGCCTTTTTACAGAAGGGTTGCACCAGAGGGATTTTCACCGTCTCCTCTCAGGAACCCAGCCAGTGCTCGGCTCTCCCACCCTGTCCCCACTGCAGGCATCTCCTCAGCACCCCACATTTGCTCTGGCCAGAGCCCACAGGAGCCCAAGGGCATCTTCATGTGGTGACCACATGTTTATTGAGCACTTACTATGTAGCTGGTGCCAGGCCCACATAGACAACACACCTAACATGTTTACTGTGCACCTGGCACATTTCCAAAACATCAACCCGTTTCATCCTCACAACAGCCCACATCAATTAGGATCCCACCTACAGAGGCAGCGGCCACAGCCTCAATAATAAAAGTGCTTACTCGGGTCACCTATCAGGATTTGAACCCAGGTGTCTACACAGATATTGCCCTTGAACTCCATGGGGTACCAAGGTAACCCGTTCTTGGAGATATGACTACAGTCTCCTGAAGAGAATTTCTTTCCACCCTGAGATCACATGACCCTTTCCTCAGCAGAGTGGGGTGAGGGGAACAGGGACTAAGCTCAACCCTCCCCTGGCCACTTGCATTGGCCCCAGAAGCCAGCAAGACAGAGCTTTCCTTCAGATGCCAGCTGGAGCTGTGGGTGCCACTGTGGCCATCCTGAGTGAGCTAATGGCCCTAAACAGTCTTCTCTGGAGATCAGCAGAGTCGACAGATGGATCGTAACTATCACTGAACAGCTGGATCCAGCCATGCCTGATGTGAGACCTTCTGGACATTGTTCCCAGATGAGAATTCTCGTGCTCCCTCTTCCGTCCCACCAACCTCCTCAGTAGGTGCTAAAGTGTAAAACAGGACTAGACAGTTTCCGCATTTCACAGATGAGGAAGCTGAGTCGGAGTGGGACAGAGTCTAATACAGGCCAGGGGCCAGGCCTACCTCGTCCAGGAGCTCCACAGAAGCCCGCAGAATCTGCCTCCACTTGTGCGCCTCCACGCTGTGGAACTGCTTCTGCAGGGCCAGGATCTCGGCCCACTCCGTGGCTGTCTGCGGGAACTTGCTGTGGGGACACAGGGCCTAAGCAAGGGCTCGGCCTCCCTCCTCTGCCCCAACTCCCAACCCTACAGACGACTTGCTCACCCCTTGGTCAAGGCCAGGCTGTGCCAGGACTCGATGGTGTGGGCTGTCCTCTCCAGGGACCAGAGGCGGTAGAAAAGAAGGGCGTTGAGGGCAATGAGGACGATGAGGCTGGGGACAGGGGTCAAAGGTCAGGGGTTCTGGGGTTCTAGTGCTCCCACAAGTCGGGCATGGAGCTTTGGATCTCCCCTCCCTCCACAACAGGGTCCCTGAAAGGGACCAGGACCATATACCCTGCTCCTTCAAAAGACAAAACAGACTCAGAGAGGGTGGGAGACATTCTAGCGTCACACAGTTCACAAGCAGAAAGGTCAGGTTCAAACCCAGGGCTATCTGGTTGCACACCCTTGACCACCACACCAGGGCACCTCCCAGGAAGACTGGGGGCAAGGAGTAGGAAGAGGAGGCTGTGGGGCATGAGATGAGGGAAGGCCGGGTGGAGGGTGAGGACCATACCTCACACAGATCCTGCAGAGGCAGCAAGGGGGAGACAGAGAGGTGAGAGCCACCCAGCGCTCCCCGCCCTGGGGCCCTGAGCCCAGCAGGCTACATGGCCTCTCTTGGGCTGCTGACTCAGCAAACCTGAGGTTCAGAGTGGCTGAAGTGTGCAGCAGACCATCGGGTCCGGGGAATTCACGCCCACTTCCCCCGAACACCCACTCTCCATACCCTCCACTCCTATGGGCCTCCACACCCTGGTTTCCCAGCTCAGAGACCTCGGCTTTCCCAGGAAGCTGCCCTGCTGCCCTCGCGAGCTGGGAGGAAGCCTGTGTTGCTTTCCCAGCCTCCCCATTCCAGCCCCAGTCCTTCTGGCCTGGTGTCAGGTCTGTCTCCCTTCAGGGTTGCTGGTCAGTGTTGCGCCCCCACCATCACCCGGCTTAGGGCTGGCCATAAAAATTGCAGTGAACCACACAAATGGTCTTACATCTTTTGCAAATCTTTCCCCATTCACCTGGCTAATTCCACATCCTGAACACCTGCACTTCCAGAAAATCCCCAGGCCCCCCCAGGCTCTGCCCTTCCAGCAGGGAAGACTTCCCCGTGACAAGCAGGGGACCTATGCTGTGTCAGGAGCTCTGGTGGATGTATCCGAAACATCATCTCATGTCATCCTAACTGGGAAGCAAGCCCACACTCCAAGCAGAGAAGCCACGCATTTGCCCAGGGTCACACAGCCAGCCTGCAGATCCAGGCCTTACTCACACAATGCTGATGAGAACCAGGGCGCTGGGGATGCCTGCCCCAGGACCCTGGTCCATGGACGGCTCTGAGAAGCGGGAGCTGAGGGAGCCTGTGGGACAGCAAATCAAGACAGTCACACCCCAGGTGGCCATGCCCCAGAACCCCCAGCTCCTCCGCCTGCCCTGACCACAGCCCAAAGGAACGCACCTGAGGTGTGCATGCCAGCCCGGGCGCAGGGGTCGGGGTCTGGGTGCTGGGGCCCGTCCCCGTGGCCTCTCCAGCTCAGAGGCCGCTTCCGCCTCCGCAGACCTGACAGCAAGCCCCGGGCATCCTTCCCGCCTTCCTCCAGGGACAGCTTTTCGGCCTTGGCCAGCTCTCGCTCTGGGGAAAGCAGAGGAGGCTCTGGATGTCTGTACGCAACCAGGCCCCAAGTGTACCCAGCCCGGCTGGCTGCTCTGCCCTACCAAGGTGGTGGAAATAATCTTCAATGCCGCTCCACGAGTTCTTCTCAATGAGAGACTTCACCAGGCTCCATGGCTGCTTCCGGTATCGAATCTCTGAGGACACCCTGGGGAGGCAGGGATGGGCACGAGGGTCTCCTGGGCTCCAGGCAGGGTCCTTCCATCCTCTGATCCAGAGAGGGCTGCTCCCCACCCATCCCATGTGTGCCTCCTGCTCCGCCCCGTCTCTAGCCGTGCTCTCCACCTCGCAAGTCTCCTGGCTGCCTGGGCACCAGCCTTCTCCTAAAGCTTTCTTGGCACCTTGGCACCTTCCATCTGGCTGCTGCACCCCAGCTCTGCGTGGCATCTGGGAGACAGTTCCACCCCACACGTCCCAAGCTGAGCTCCTGACCACGCGCCAGACACCTCCCCCACCTTCTGCGTCCTGGTCAACGGCAGTTCCTTCCTCTCATGGATCGAGGGACACCTTGAGCTTGGCCTTGTCCCGACCCCCTTCCTTCCTTCACATTCACATACCCAAACTGGCCTCTCAGCAGACCTTGAGAGCTCCACCTACAAAATCTGTCCAGAAACTAACTTTCCTCCCTCCACTGCCCCACCCAGCCCAGCTCTATCCCCATCCTGCCTGGACATCAGGCAGCTTCCCCACCTTCCTGCCTGCCTCGGGGCCTTTGCACTGACCTTCCCAAGTGTTTCCTGGTGAAATATTCTCAGAGGACCATCCCTAAGCGGAGCATTCAGGGTAAAACCCTTGCTGGCCCACTCGCCTCCAATTCTTAACCTGCTTTTCTCCATAGCCCGAATCACCAGGGAGTATTTCTCACACTCACATAATTCCTATTTTACTGGCCGATTCTCCCAGAGATCAAGGTCTGCAGCAGAACAGGCACAAAGTAGCTGCTCAATCAACTTGCACACTTGAACTGTTCATCTGCATACTCACTCTCACAGCTCCCCACGTGCTGAGGCAGGGGAAATGGCTCTAGTGCCCCTCTGTCCACACTCTGCTATTCAGACTGCAGGGGCCTCTGGGCCCAACCCCTGTGTTTCTCTGCTGAGTGGGAACCAGTACTCTGTTGCTAACACACATGGGGAGAATGAGGAAAGACCCGAGACCCACAGACAGGCATCCGGCCACCACTCACCGGAGCCGGGCCTTGTTCCGGGCCAGGCCCAGAATACAGTAGCGGTGGGCAGTGTAGAAGTAGTCCTGGTACGGGATGCCCTGCGTCAGCACCTCTGAGTCCACCACGCAGCCACCAGCCTGCGGGCCTCGCCGGAACAGCGTCTGCAGCACAGAGCAGGGGGTGGAGATCAAGTCCATCCCAGGCCACCCCTCCCGCCCACCGCTGCGAAGCCACCCCACTGGCCCACCTGCGTCTCCACCACAGTGGCGCTCTTCGGGCCTAGTGGGTTGCTGATGGGGATAGTGTACGTCAGCACACGGCGCTGGTGGCACTTGCTGTCCCCGGTCCAGGGGCTCAAGGTCACATCTAGGGAGACAGGAGTGCAATGAGAAAACCATTCTCTGGTCCTTCGCCCTCGGCTTTAGGAAATGCAGCTTTTTTGGGGAAGGTTTTGATCCTCTACAGAACATCCCAGCCCCCCCTCCTCAGTGTCGCCACCACCCCTACCCCACGCTCCTTTTATGAGCTAGAACTTTAGATGCTGGTGATCATTAGAGCTGAGACCCCTCTCAGACCCCAAAGGAGCCACCGTCTTACCAACTGGACTCATTCTGAGAAGCTCCTTTTACCAGCAGAGAAAAAGACTCAAAGACATGGGAAAACCATCCCCAGGCCAGCCCCCGCCACACTCCGATCTCATTCACAGCCACGCTCAGCCTCACTGCAGCGATGGCTGCCCTCTGCACACCCGGCCCTGGCAGCCACCCGGTGTGCGCCTCCTGTTCCTCCCTCCCTCCTGCCCGTCCCTGCCTTCCTTAGTTCCCCTTTAGGTCTTAGTTTTCCTTTCACACGCTCCCAGAAGCCGTGTCCTTCACATCACAGGTGACACACACCAGTAATACATAGTATTTTTGTTTTGGGGTGTTTGGGGGATGGTCAGAATTGAGTCCTGGGCCTGTGCATACCAAGCAAGCCTGGTACCTCTGAGCAATAGGCCCCGGCTTTATGTTAGTACTGTGTGACTGTATTTCCGGCTGTTCTCACTGGATTCTGTGCACCTAAGGAAAGGACTTCATTTACCCCGGGGGCTTATGGGCCTCCAAGCTCTGCACAGGTCTGACAGAGCTGACTTTACGTGTGATCGTTAACTTGTCACTGTTGTTCTGTAGTACCAGGGATTGAACCCAAGGCCTTTGCGGTGAGATACATTCCTAGCCATTTTTTTTTATTTTATATTTTGAGACTGTCTAAGTCACTAAGTTGCCATAGCTGGGCTTGAACTTGGGATCCTCCTGCCTCAGCCTCCCAGAGAGTTACAGGCTGGTGTTACCATGGCCAGCTCATTAGCTTGTATCTACTGAACACTTAATAGACATTATTATTCTGGGCTCCTTCTTGTATTAACTCTTCTAGTTTTCATGGGTCCCTGAGTAGACAGGTATTATGAGCATACACTCTATTATCCAGAAGAAGAAACAAAACTGAGGCGTCCCTAGTCACTGAGCTAATGAACCACTCTGGCTCTCACAGATGCATGCCCCAACCGCACACACCACACCAGGTGCTGGCCACCTCCTGTCTCCCTGATAACCCCGCCTCACCCTGCCCAGCGCCTGAGCAACCATGGCGTCCCCTCGGGCCTGCCCGCTGACCTGTGAACTTGCACTGCTGCAGGAAACCCTGGAGGAAGGGCGAGTCTGAGAAGAGCATCTGCTGAAGCCGCTCAGCACCCACGTGGAAGACAGCGTTGATGAGGAGCCGGCCAGAGAGGTCAGGAAGCAGGGCGGCGAGGTCAGCTGGGAGACAGAACAGGACCAGGCGGCTGTGGATCCTGCTCGCCCCCACCCCCAGGCCTCACAGGGAGAGAGGGTGTTCCTAAATTGCCCAGGCTAGGCCTGACCTTGCAATCCTACTGCCTCAGCTTCCCAGTGTACGGAGATGACAGACCTGCACCACCACTGTAGGACTTTCCCAGAGAACCCATGGCATCCTGTGACTACAGACAGCTTGCTCCCTGGTACATGAGTGTCAACGACTGGCATGGAGGCGGGTTCATTCACCAAACTGAACCAATGAAAGCCAACCCGAGACTCTACTTTAGCCTATGGGAAAAGCATGCTCTATTTTGCTTGCCTAGGACAGGGAGGGCTCTATCTGGCCCCACACAAAGGTTACCTAAGTAGTTGGCACTCAGAAAATGAATATAACTGGCTCAAGCATTTTACATGTACTAACTCATTCAATTCTCTTAAAAACCCTATGGGGTGAGTACTATGATTACTCATCTCATTTTTCAGATGAGAATATTGAAGCTCACCCAGAGTAAATAATGTATGCACATCACATTGATGGGAAAGAGGACAGCCAGGATTTGAACTCTGGCCACTGGTCTTCTGAGTCTGCGCTCTTACGCATCCTACCACACAGCTTTCAAAGCAGAGTTCAAGGCAGGCAGACCTCTAACGATACTGTTAGAAAGCCACCCCTACCCACACCCTGAAAGTTTGTCCCTCCAATACTAGGGATTTCCCACTGAGTTATGTTACTTTTTGCTTTCAGACAGGATCTTGCTAAATCACTGAACTGTCCAGGGTAAGCACAAACTTGACATCCTTCTCCCTCGGCCTACCAGAATGTAAGGATGAGAGGTATGTGCTGCCAGGCCTGGTCAAACCCTGCATTTTTTTTAGTCTCGTGAGCAAATCAATACATCCCCCACTATCAAGTGAGGTTTGTCAGATGTAAGCAGTAACCCGCCCGTCTCACCTTCCTCCCCTGTGGACGAAGAGGAGTTGCTTGTGTCCGTCAAGAGCTCCTCCCTGGGCAGCAGGTCCAAGGGCCCCAGGGAGGTGGAGCCTTCAGGCGGGGCGGGCTCCGAACCCAAGGGCTCTGCCACTGGGGTCACAGTATGGCTAGAGGAGGCATCTGGCTGGCTGTCTGTCTGCTCCTCCTTGTCCTCCTCAGCCTGCAGAGAAAGGCCGCATCCACCTGGCCCTACCTCCAGCCCAGCCTGAGCAGCCCAGCAGGTCTCCACTGGATTCGAGACTGTGCAGCCTTCAGGGAGGGAGGTGGGGTGCACACCTGGGGCTCACCTGGGACCGCAAGCTTTCCTGTCCATCTGTCCACCTGTCTATTTGCTGTCTCACCCAACAGCACATCTCTTGCCCTTTATCTCCCCCTTCATGGCTTCTGTTTGTCAGCCTTTTGCCTACTTCTCTTCCCACCCCTTTCTGCTCTTTCTCTCCTTCCACTGTCCCCTGTCACTCTTGTCACTCTCCCCTCTGCCAGCTGGTCCCTGGCTCCCACCCATCCCCCAGCAGCCTCCTCCCAGCACCTCCCTACACACCACATCACTGCTGGCCCGGGAGAGGTTGGGTGTGACACGGCCTCGCCGGGATCCCACGGGGCTCGGCTCCTGACTGCGCTCTGTAGCCCCCGAGGGGGTGATATCACTCAGGGCGATCACATCTCCCACCTCCTTGGGGCTCCTGCAGGAAGGGGAGAAAGTGGGTCCCCTGGATCCTTGCCCCACCTTCCTGGTCACACCTAGCCCTCCAGTCCATCGTGGTCTCCCCCATGCCTGCTGACCCTTTATATCTGACTCACCCCAGACCATTCAGCTGCAGAGGGGAGACATAGTCCTCATCCTCGCTGGTGAGGCCCAGCTCGGACCCGTAGCACTGATGCACCAGGTGCCACAGCTCACGAGGACTCAGCGTCTGGGCAGGAAGGATGTGGTGTTGGCCTCACCTCCTGGGACGGCGCCCTCCCCACAAGAGCCACACCAGGTGGCCTCCTCAGCAGTTCCTCAAGGCTCCCACAAGGGGGCGACATGCTCTCCTGTGCCAGACTCCACTCTTGGGATGGGAACAGATTCAAAGGAGCTACGGTCCCTCCAGGCTCTGGCCTTGGCTTCTCAGACCTCCCAAATCTTCACAATACTCCAGGCCAATTGAGGTTTGCATTCTTACAGAGAAGAACATGGAGCTCCGAGGGGAACAGGAGGGGTCACCAGTCAAGGTTGCACAATTGTCTGGAGGCAACTCTAGGGTTCCAACCAGACAGACTCCAGAGCCTGAATTCCCATCCCAACTCTTTCCCCAGGAGCCCCGGGCTAAGGTGGCTGGATGACAACCAAGGCGCTGACCGTGAACAATAATAACAGTAATAATGACGAGAGAGCAGCAACAGCTCTATGAACGAGCTAGTTCTGGGGTGAGGCCCAGGGGCCTCTAATCCCTTCACGAATCAAGGTGATACTATCTGTGTTTTCAGGATAGTGATTTCCAAGGGTGCATGGTAACATGTCCAAGGTCATCAACCGGGAAGTGGCAGTGCTGCGGGAGAGCCTCACAGCTAACCACGGGGCTATCCAGCCTCAGAGATGTCACTACTGAGCATTCACCCTGGGTCTGGATCTGGGAGCTATGACATAGGAATGGTCTCCATACACAAGAGTTGGCCCAGGCTGCATTTTGACCTTCCTCTGCCCTTGAGCTCCTGGGAGACTCCATCTGCGCTGCACTTCACTTGGGCTCCTGAGTGGGACCTTGTTTCTGAGCAGGGCAGGAGTGGAGCTGCCCCGGGGGGGCAGATACGAGCCCTGAGAAGGCAGGATGCACACAATAGAGCTGCAGGAGCAGGTCTGGGTGCACTGAGGTGCTGAAGCCCAACGTGGAAGGCGCCATCCCTCCCTCCAACTGAAGCCTGGTTTTGTGCAGTATGAACATCTACCCCAACCCCAGGGGCAGATTATGACTGGTCTACACTGATGTATGTCTCCTTCGCCAGAGATCAGCTTTGGGGTCAGGCCCAAGACCCCCTGGCTGCCCCTGGAAGATCTTCCCCCTGCAGGGGAAGAGCCAGGAGTCCCTCCTGTTCCTCGAGTTCTGGCACCCCCGGCCCCATGGTCCCCCGGGCCACACCCCAGGCCTCACCCCTGCACACCTTCTCCAGCAGCGCATTCTGCCAGAGGCGGAAGATGAGGAGGAAGCAGCGGTCACGGGCCCCAAAGGAGGTGAAGAAATGCTGCAGGAGAGAGGGGTGTGACGGGTGTGGGAGACAAGACAGTGGAGGAGCAGCTCCCTCTGCCCCCCAACATTTCTGTCCTAAGGAATCCATTTATCACCCCACATTGACTCCACAGAAAGTGTACCCTGTGGCTGGCCCTGTGTGGCAGTGCCTGAGTCACTGCGAGGAGGAAGCCAGGGGAGAGGCTGGATGACAAGAGAGGGGAGATGGCTGGCACCGCAACAGGGAAGCCCCAGGCATTTCCCCAGTCCCTGTCACTAGGGGTGGCAAGGGAGGTCTGCTATGAAGGCGTAACTTGCCCTCCTGCTGCCTCTGGGGCCACAGGTATGACGTGGCCACCTTGCAATCAACTGGGCATGGGGCAGTGCAGTGGGGGGTGGAGGACCTGCATTCCTGGGTGCAGGGCGGGAAGGGGCTTGCTGTTACTGCTACAGCCCCAGGGGACACAGTGGGAGTGGGAACAGGAGGCTGCTGCAGGGATCCAGGGTGACGGGAGCCAGGACACTAGGAACGGGTGGCAGACTGGACAAGTTCCTGCCTCACCTTCTCACTCTCTGTACAGATCTGGATGGCATTGGGGATGAGTTTGGCTGTCTTCTCCTTCTTCAGACACGTCACCTCCTTCAGCTGTATAGAAATCTGAGGACAGCAGGAAGGTCAGAGGTGCCAGAGCCCCGGTCCCTGGACCCCTTGTCCCACTGCTGCCGAGGCGCACCGTGGTCTCCCAGCGGAAGATGTTGCTGTAGAAGCAGATCCAGTTCTCTGAGAGATAGAGGCGGCCCTGGAGGAGGATCTCACGCTGCAGGGCACAGGAGTAATCTGAGAATCGCGGGCGCAGGGAGAGACAGGCGGACACCAGAGTCACCGTCGGCCTGGCCCGGCAGTCCATCCACAGGCCAGCGGGGAGGGCAGAGCTGCTCATGAGCTAAGGCCTGGGAGGGACCTGAGGTTCGAGGACTCACCCACAATGAGGCGCTCGGCCTCGGGGAGTTTGCTGAACAGCTTCCGGAAGTCCTCATTGCGCTGTTTGTACGTGGGGCTTAGCATCTGGACGTCGAGAATGACAGGTTGGATGGGGATCCTGCCCCTGGGTCAACCCCACAAACTTTCCAGATCCCCACTTGGGCTGTTCATCGTAGCGTTCTCTGGAGTTGCAATATCCAGTCTCTTTTCAGGTTTTCCCCTCCGTAACAATGGCCACCATGATGCCAACTGCCATTTACGGATTTCTTATACAAATAAGCCAGGCCCTATGGCAAGCACCACCAGCAGCACGAACCCTTATTCGACTCTCCCTCCCACCACATGAAGCAGGGTCCGATTTTAAGAAAGACAGGAGAGCACAGACAGGTTAAGTGACTCACTCAAGGCCACACAGCACACACAGCAGCATCTGTTGTGATTGGGGAACCGCTGCAGCCCCAGGCTCCTGGCCAGCAGGTGGCGCCCTCCCTCATGCCCCCACAACCGAGCGCCCTGCTCACGTACTTACACTGTACCAGCTCTGCATCTTCTGTAAGAAAGAGAGGAGTCAAGAGGAGTCCTTAAGCCCTCCACGCTCCCGCCATCCTTCCTCCCGCCTGGCTTTGGACCCACCTTGCTGTTGCGGATGAAGTTCCGGCTGCCAAGGCTCTGAGTGCTGGGGGTCCCAGGCACCCCACCCTTCTCCAAGGAGCTATCTGACCCCTTCTCCACCATAGTGCCTGCTTCAGGCTCAGGTGGTGGCCGGCTTGGGGGTAAGAGCTGCAGCCGCTTACGGAGAGACGGTGAGCTGCTCGGCGTGCTCCGGCCGGAGTGGGGCGTGGTGCTGGGGGCAGGGAGAGGAAAGACCCATGTTGAGACACGGGGCTGCCCAGCAGGCCCCATGTACCAAGGCCACCCACCTATCTACCGGTCCACTCATCCAATCCCACCCTCCCCTCTGTCCACTCATCTGCCCACCAGCCACCTTGCAGCCCAGAGCAGACCCCTAACACTTCAGTGTCCCAGAGACTGCATCTGTAATCCAAGAATGACGGCATACACCTCGCTGCTGCAAAGGTTAATACATGTAAAAGACGTCTAACAGAGCCTGGAACACAGTAAGCTCCCAATAGCATCTGCTATTTTTTTTTTAACTTGCTAATTCATTCATGCAACAAATATTTACTAAACAGCAACTTTCCACTCAGCCGCTCAGCTAAAGCCATAAGCGCGTCTCTCAAATTCTTTCGTTTCCTCACTCCTTGTCTCTGATCTGTCAGCAAGTCTAACCAACATCACGTCACCACCAAAACCTACTTCATTTATTTTTGCTACTGAGAAAGTGAATCCAGGGTCTTTGCACTCGACTATACCCCCAGACCTTTTTTTATTTTGAAACAAAGTCATGCTAAGTCACTAAGTTGTCCGAGCAGGGTTCAAACTTGCAATCCTCCCACATCAGCCTCCCAGAGTGCGGGGATCACCGAGGTGGACCTATTTCTATGCCAATTCCCCCATTCCAGTCTCCACATCCTATTTACCTAAATGTCACAGACGCCTCTTCCCTGGCCTTCCAGATCCAGTCCCTGCCCCCACTGTTCTCACCTGCAGCCTGTGACCACCTGAGTCAGGTTACAGTCCTCCCACACGAGCCCCGCATCTCCTCTGCAAGTAAAAGCAACATTCCTCCCTGGACCCTCAAGACTGCAGTGACCAGGTCCTATCCCCTATCCCGCCCCTGTTATCCCAGCCCAGTCTTTGTTGCCCAGGCAGTCCACACCCAGCCTCCGCACTCCCTTCCGCTGCCCAGAATGTCCTCCTACAGCCCCAGTGCTAAGGCTCTGTCCTATTCATTCATTCCTCTCAAGGCCCAGAGCCAGCACCTCCCCGGCCCCACCCCACACTACCTACACTGCCCATTTGTTTATTCAGTTTGCTTACCGCTCACCCCAGACTGAACTTTACTAGGTCCTGGTTGGTCAAGTGTCCCTAACACCCTAACACATACAGGGCACACACATAACGCTCAATAAACACTGGCGACGGAATGAACGGCCATGTTGGCTGGTGCTGGCCCAGCGGAGACCAGATATGGCTGGTGCCCCAAGAGTCAAGTGAGTTAACCTTCTGGCAGGAAGCAAAGCTAAACAAACAGAACCCTCAGGTGACGGACGCAATTACAGACTGTAATAGGGCTACAAAGTATCGGGAACTTTGAAGGCACATTCGTTGTTGACTCCTTATCAGGAACTATGTCAAATTCTCCTTGTGATTAATTTTATCATTCCTCAAACAACTCTGCCACAAACCACTTGACAAAGGATGTGTAGCAGGTTTGTTTCAGAGTGGATTACAATTCAAGAGGCATTGATGGATTCTGGGGTACAGGTGGGAGTCCACCCATCTGGAGGGACTTTCAAACATGTCCACCCGATATCCTCGATTCAGCAATACCCTTCCTGTCCAGGTTATGCCTGCTTTTATTTTCCTCCACCCTGGGGAATAAACCTAGGACCATTATGCTGAACTCCGTTCCCAACATTTTTTATTTTGAAATAGGGTTTCACTAAGTTGCCCAGGCTGCACAGGAACTTGCCATTCTCCTGCCCCAACCTCTCAGAGCACCCCTGACCCACTTTCGCAACCTTCAAGGCACATTCCTTCATGAGCTGCGGGCAGCTCATTCCAGCCGGGACAATTCCTGCCTGCCACTGTCTGATCACAAGTCATTTCACCTACAGGTCTCCGGGCTCCCTGAGGCCAAGCCTTGAGCCGTCTGGGTCCCTGCTCTCTTCTTCAGTCCCACCCAGGACAAGGTAGAAGGGCAGCGTTCACATAAACGTAGGAAAATGAGTCAGCAGGATAAAATATATGAATAAATAAGTTAAGGAGGCAATAGCCTGACCACTGCCATTCCCCTGGACCCCGTCTGTTCCTACCTGAAGCCAGAGGGAGCCTGTGTCCACTTGGGTTGGGACACAACCCTCCCAGCCTGGGCCCTGCACCTGCTGTGCTGGTAAAGCCTCAGGCCCCTTTGCCTGCCTGCCTCCTCTCCTCCAGCTGCTGCCCACTCTTCCCTCTGCCCCAGATGCCTTCCTCCCAGATGTGCAGGGGCGCTCTCACCTCCCTCCATGGCCCACGTCTCAAAAGGTACCACCAGCCCAGCCCCTGCTGAAATCCCACCGCCCCTCGCACCCTCCTCTGCTGTTTTCTCGTCCTCCTCAGCCCACCCCCCAGTGGATTCTGTGCCACTCCCACGCTCTCAGACATTAGTGTCCCCTCACCAGCGAGGGCCTGGCACCCAGTACAGCAGGTGCTCAGCAACACTGCTGCTGCAGACCGAGTGAATGATCAACCCTCCTCCCTCTCACCAGTTGGAGGAAACCTGCCCAGCATGTGATTTGTTGGACTTGGACGGGCAGGTCTTAAGAACTTCCTTCCCGTGGGGCCTTGGGCAGGTGGGAAACTTCGTGAGCCTTCGTTTCCTTGGGTGTATTATGGGAATAGCAATAGTTCCACTGCTTGGAGGAGAAAGCAAGGAGCAATCCGTGCAGCCCAGCACAGAGAAGGCACTGTGTTCTGACTGTTTTCCCTCCTGGCAGAAGGGAATGCAGTGCCCGCCCTTCCATCATCTCAGCCCAATGTAGTTCAAGATGCCACACTGACACTGACAACGTCTGCACCTCAGCCAGGATCAGG
Source organism: Petromus typicus (assembly GCA_004026965.1). Taxonomy (NCBI): domain Eukaryota; kingdom Metazoa; phylum Chordata; class Mammalia; order Rodentia; family Petromuridae; genus Petromus; species Petromus typicus. Next base: position 7,859 of record PVIR01014515.1, on the reverse strand, counting down.
AGCCTCCAGCTACACCCTGTGTAAATATATTCCGGGCTCCTGCTCTCTACCTGACGCTGCAGACACAATGGTACCAGAATGTCACCCAAAAGTTCGAGCTGGGGATCCATGAATTTAGTAAGAACATGCGGAAATGAGGACAGTGGCCTTAGACACTGGCCACTGCTGCAGATCAGCTGCAGCACCCGGGGCACTGGGCCAGGGGCACCAAGAAATTCTTTGAAATGCAGAATTCTGGGACCCACCTCCTATGGGGGTAGGAGTGGGTGGTAGAACTTCACAGCAGGGTGGGGGGTGGGGCCAAGAGATTCTGTTGCATATTCAAGTGTGAAGCCCACACTGATGCAGGTTGGGGTCACAGGCCGAAAGGTGGTTTCTTAGGGAGTCCATGAAGGCCTCCCTGGGCCTGGCTCCCTCGAGCCAAGCAATGAGGACAAAGAATGGATTTGGCAAAGTGTGGGAGAGGCAGTTCTAGGGGCAGGAACACCAAGTTCAGGGGCAGACAGCTTGGCAGTGCTTAGGGAGAGCAAGGTGGCCAGAGATGGGGGAGGGGAGGAGGGCACAGCCCACGCTCGCGGACGCCAGTCAGGATAGAGGAGGGTGGAAGGGCTCTGAGCTGGAAGTGACTTCCCCTCCTTTGTCTGTCATCTCACCTCCGGGGCCTGAAACACAGGTTTCCCCTACTCTCCTGGGGCCACAGGTCAGGGGTAGGGCTGCCTGAGGGGCAGTTCAAGGCTCACAAACAGGCAGGGTCCACACCCCAGCTCTTGCTCCTGAGGGCAGGACAAAGAGGAAGTGCTGAAAGGGAGAGGCTGTCTGACCCAGGCAGCGGCTGTAGTGTGGAGGGCGCAGCCCCAAGTGGCTGGAGGACCTCTATGGATGTGGAGACTCCTAAGACAAAAGGGGTTTTGCTACCAGACTGTCTCACCTGGGGCTTCCTGGGCCTCAGCAGGTCCAGAGCTGTCCCTGGTTAGAGAGGCAGATATACAGATATATACACAGGTGGCCATAAGAAGGAAAGTCAGTGAAAATCCCAAGGCCTGGGTAACTGATGAACTGCACTCACTCATAGTTGCAAGAAGTCTTCTCACAAACAGAAGTAGTGTCACACACATAGCCAGTCAGAACAGTTACCGACACAAACAACTGCCACACTACAAACATTCTACAGTAACACATGAAGACCCAGAAAAGTCGCACACAGTCATACACACAAATGCTACGAACATCACAGAAATACAGAGAACTAGCAAAAGTCCCACATAAATGGCATTTAAATAGAACCACTAGTCTCACCAAGGCACGGAAGGCAAAAAATATTCACACAGTCACCAAAGAGAACCACAGTTAGAGAAAAAGTCACGGGGAACCCCAGCTATGTCACACACACACACACACACACAGTAAATTAAGTCATGCAGTGACGACACACATTCCCACAACTCCTCCATCCTCATGGTGATCACTATTTGGAAGGAAGACAAAGCAAAGGGATGGTGTCACCGTGGCAGACAATCTCCACACTCGCACAGCCCTGGAAGACTAGAATACAGGGCTCCAGGGCACCCGGGACACACCTTGACAACACAGTGGCCAAGTTTGGAAATAATGCACAGGACGTGTTTTAGGAACCGTTAACACAGGAAACAATGTTACTCCTCCCAGAGTCAAGTTTACACCCAAGGTCTCAGGAAGAGGGTCCCAAGCCCACTGAGAGGCACAAAGGATCTCTCTCTCTCCCACACACACAAAGCCACAGAGTCTAGGAGGTGCATAGAAAAGACCAGGCACATGCAACACTGTCACCATCGGATACATTCAGGGACTTTCATACAAAGAATCAGAAGTGAATTACAGATCCAACCACCAAAGGTCACAGCTACAAGCACACAGAGACCCAGACACACATGCTGGTATTTGACATTTGCGCACAGAGCCGAATGAGGGTTTCAGATGTGAACTACAGGCATACACCAGCACGGAGGGTTATGGCAGATACACCACAGAGTCACAATGGGACGAATACTGGTAATTCACAGTGACACGTGGAGCCACAGATGGAATTAAAGGCAAATTACAAACACCAACAGCTAAAGAGGGCAATAGCTACTGCATACTAGGCGCCCCAGGCACTCGTACACACAGCACCAAAACACAATCAGACATTTAGGTAATGTGTATTTGCACAGATGTAATGAGAAACATTACACACACACACTCAAGCCGGCAGAGCCCCAGAAGTGTGCTACAGTCACAATCAGACACACACAGGTAATGGTATCATAACACACACAGCCACGAGGGAATTCGTGGAAATTACACACACCTACACCACGGAAAAGGCTGAGATCTGCTGCACGCGCACCAGGAGCCCCAGACAGACCCACAGACACGGCCAAGACAGGCTTCATAATCGGAAACACTCTCGCACACAAGCCAGACAGGAGGAGGAAGGCAGTTTCGCGCACAGAGAACCCGGGAAGATCTCGGGTACGGTCCTCGGGCCACGCAGGGCCCCCCGCCCCCAACAGCCGCGACCGACGTGGATGGTGGAGGGGGGGCGGTCGGAGGGGCCGCTCAGCCTGCCCTGGGCTCCGCGGCCTGTGGGCCCAGCCAGGCAGGAGTTGGTCCCCGTCCACCCTCCATCCCGGGCCGGCCTCGAGCCGCCGCCCCTGAACTGTCGGGCAGGGGCGATCCAGTGCGGGGCTGGGGGCTGGCTCCCCACACGAGGGGGCCCCTGAGGGCCCCTGGCCAGACCTCTGTAGCCCGGGGCTTCGCGGGCCGGCAGCGCCCACTCCGACCTCGATCCCTCTCCCCTCGCGCCCCACTCCCTGCCCGCCGTGAGCCCCGGGTCTGGGCACCACCGCTCCCGCTCCCCGCCCCCACCCAGGGTACCCCACGTGCACCGGCGCCGGGACCCCTCGCCTCCGCCGCCCTCCGCGCCCCCGGCGGCCTGCTCCTTACTCGAACATGGATGCGGCGCGCGCCCGGCCGCAGGGCAGGGCCCGGCCGAGCGGGGCTGGGCTGAGCTGGGCGACCCCGCGGGGCTCCGGCCTCGCCAGCCTGGGCCGCCGCCCCCACCCGACCCCGCCGCCCGCACAAAAGGCCGGAGCCGCCGGAGACCGCCGCGGCGTCAGCGACACCCGGTTCCTGCGCCCGCCCCGCCGCGTCACGGCACCGCCCCCCGGCCGGAGGGAGGACGGGGCGGGGCCCGCGCGGCCTGGACGCGGAGAGCCGGGTTCGCGAGACGGCGGGACTCCGACGAGGGGACGAGAGGAGGGAAATGGGGGTGCGGGCGATGCGAGAGACGGACGCCGCAGCTGCCTGAGCGCCGGCCGGGGGCGCATCTGGCTCAGACCCAGCAAAGTCAAATCCACTCTGGTCCCTGCTCAAGCCGGAGGGAACTGGAGACTGGAGCGGAGGCGGGGCTGGGTTGGGGAACCGAAGCTGGAAGGAAGACGTGGGCGTGGAGGCCCCCCTATTCCCCGTCCAGCCTCTGAGCTCAGTTTTTGCACCGGGAAGTTCCAAACCCGAATCTAGCACCCATGTCTCCCTCTCTGCCAGGTGATGTGACCTTGGGCCGGTCATCCGAGGCACAGCGATCCCGCTGGGACAACCGCAGGGAGGTGGAAAGTGACTGGGAAGTGACTTGCCTGGTCCCGGGGCTACAGGGGCTACAGGCCGCCAAATGCGAAGAATTCAGGCTGCCAGAGCAGCACCCGCGCTTGGAACCTTGCCCCAAGAAGAAAAAAATGTGAAGTCCACCGGCACAGGAGTCCGTGCACAGGGACTTGATCCCTACTTCTCTGTGGTGGACTGTCTCTCACACATACACACACCCTGGCAACTAAACCCAGGGCCTAAGCAAGCACTACCACTGGGCTACATCCTCAACCCTTTATTTTGAAAGGGGCTCACTGAGTTACCCAGGATAGCCTTGAACTCAAAATCCTCCTGCCTCAGCCTCCCTACCAGCTCGGATTACTGGCATATGCGACTGTGCCCAATCCTTCCTTTTTGTGGAAAATCTCCATTGCCATCCCTCCCTGGCTGTTAAACTTTCTCCCCCAAATCCCTGCCTGACTTATGTTTTGGTAGACACCAAGCCCCAACCCTGAGTCTTATTCTACGTCTCACCTACATAGGATGTGTCATAAATCCTGTCAGCTCCACTTACAAAGTCTCTTCATAAGCTAAACTCTAATGCCCACCCCTTGACTGTCCACAACCAGCTCCAGGCTTTCTTTGATGGCGGGGACCATCACACCAGTTTCTTCTTCAGTCTCCTGTTCCTTTCCTTGCCCCACAGTCTGTTCCTACCCACAGGCAAAGGGACCTTGTGAATACCTGAGCCAGGTCAGAGCCCCCGGGCTTAGATCCCTTCCCTAGGGAAGTACAATGCTCAGCAAACGACCCCATCTCTCCTGCTCGACTTCATTACTTCCTCTTTGGTCTGTCCATTGCTCACTGCCCAGGCAGCCTGCCTGCCGCCTGTCCTGTTCCTCACCAAGCACATTCCTGCCTCTGCCTCAGGGCCTCTGCCTTTGCTATCCCTCCACAATGGAAAGCTCTCCCCCACCTCCAGATATTAGCAACCTCTTTCCGCCTTATTCCTGTGTCCCAATTCTATTTTTCTCTGCCTGTTTCTTCGTTTAAAATAACTTTACATACCTTCGATAATAATTTTATCAATTATTAATATTAAGTTCAAACAGGAAAACACATCATAGCCATCTATATCCCAGCGTCCCATATGTAATCAACATAGACATTTGGTCACGTTGCTTCAGGAGGAAATGAGCTACAGCAGTCAGAGGCCTACTTCCCACCCCCCACTCCTGAGACGGAGCACTCAAGGTCCCCTCTGCCGTGAAGACAGTGTCGGTTTTTTCTGTCCTTTTTTCTCTACAGCAGGATGTATCTGCCAGTGTATCTGTTTCAGTCTAGCAGTTGGTGTTGTCTTTAAAAAGATACATAGTTAGGCTCTTACTGTATCATTTTGCAACTTGCTTTTCTTCATCCTGGTTCTGAGATTTCTCCACAGCCCTACAGTTCTGTTTCATAAGCGTTCACTCTTAGCCAGTATCCATTGGTGGAAGAAACCACGGTGCATATTTCTACTCCCAGCCTGTGTACGTCTTTCCTTTTTCCTTTTATACCGTTGCACCTCCCAGTTCCTGTCTCCTTGGGCTAGAGGTAGTGAGTCTTCGCAGAAGTTTGTGTGTTGCTTTTTTTTAAACTTCTTCTTTTTTTTTTTTTTTTTTGTCTGCAGGTTTCAGCAGGAAATACCTCTCGCACTGGCCTCTCTAGCACATACTTAGAAATGTATGTCATGTCACAGAAGTTGCAGGAAACCACACTTAATCTCGCTACGCCTGCTACATGGCATTGTTTTCAGTGCCACTCTACTTCAGTTGGAAAAACTGCTAACTGCAGTTCACCGCACTGCTTCATGGCCTTCATGTGATGTGTGATGACCCCTCATAATGAGGGGTCAGGGGGCTCGTCCACTCCAGTCTTGCTAGACTGCGCTTAGTTGAGCTCAACCCCGGGTTTTGTTTGTGCATCTACTTTGTGATTTTGTCGGGCCCTGTGAGGCTAAGACTTGGGTAGCCCCCCACCTGTGCAGTGACAGTCACAAGGATCCTACTCTCCACCACGAGAAAGGAAAAAAGGATAGACAAGGAGAGGGACAGAGACAGACAGACACAGACCCTCACTCCCCTCCCACCACCCAGGTCTAACCTGTCCTGGGACAGACTCTGTGAGTCTGGGGTCTTCAGTCTCCCTGAGCGGGAGGGTGTTGGGGTGCCGGGGAGTGACTCTACGTCGCTGGATGGTGTGATCTGAATGGTGGGCACCACCAGGAACCTCCATGGCTCAGGGGCCTGCGCTCCATCTTCCTGTGCTTGCTGCCCCTCTGCTGGAGCAGGCGAGTCCCGGGCACCATCCTGGTCCCCTGGGAGCATCCAAGGCAGCAGGGGCAAGAGCTCAGTCATGAGGAGGTTCTTGAGCGACACTGTGGCCTCTAGGGCAGAAAGAGATCAGGCGAGGGAGAGGGTGTCTGTCCAAGACCCGTCCCCTTCCCCTCTGCTGTGCCAAGACAGACAAATTATGGTTCAGGGCATAGCTTAGGGGTCACAAAGACCTGGTGAGGGTCCCACCTCTGCTAGTGTCCTCCCTAGTGACCCTGAGCCCCACTTTCTTCTTCTGAACACCAGAGAGGACCTGAGGGAGTGTCAGAAATCCCAGCCATACAGAGTCATGCAGTGAGGGCACAGCAAGCATCTGTCCGTGTGCCGAGGCTGGCAGTGTTTTCTAAGCGTCCACTAAAGCCACACCCTGGATGTTCTGTACATAGCACCCCAAACCCATGTTCTGACTACATGCAACGCCAGAAGGAGCCAGAAGGAGCCCCGGAGGCCTTGGGCCTCAGAAACCGCCGGTTAAGTGGAGAGATAGAACCCAGGATTTCCCTTGCCTGTTTGCCCAGCAGTTGCCCCTCCCAAGACCGAGGCCCAGTGGCCAGTGACTGCTGTGGCCTCCACAGCCTGGGGGAAGCCTGACAGTTCCTGTGGCTACAGCTGTGAGGTTGGTGGCCAGCTGGGCCTGCGGAGGCTGGACAGCAGCCTATTGGTCAGCACAGCAGAGCACAGCAAGGGCTTCTTGGAATTCAGCTGCCCACAAAATAGAGAAAGAGGGGCTGTGGGGCCGAGACACAGATCTGCTGGTTGTGGAAAACCCTGACTTCTATAGGCCGCGCCGGGACCATACCAGGCACATAGGACCCCAGTACTCCTCCTACCTTATGGCTTCTTCCTCCTTCTAGTCTTACAGGGCTCAGGATAATATGGTGACAGCAGAAGACCTGACCCTTCTTTTCCTCTTGAGTCCTGGCGAGGTCAGAGTCATGACCTTCAAGCCGGAATAGCGCGCTGGGCCGGAGTCGGGTTACTCTCTGGCCGGCTGTTCTTGGGAGAGAAGACAGAAGGGGGTGGAGTTCTACTATGGAGGAGGCTGAGGAAGGCCACTCCACCTTTCCCTTCTATTTATTTATTTATTTATTTGTTTATTTTTTAAAACAGGGTCTCGCTTTTGTAGTTCAGGCTGGCCCTGAGCTCAGCCTTGAATTCACAGCAATCCTCCTGCCTCTGCCTCCCAAGTGCTGGAATTACAGGCGTGAGCTACCTCACCCTACACTGTGGTATGTGGTACTGATTGCTGGTCTGGGTAAGTCTCCACGCCCAGTATTGTTGTATGTGGTTACCAGGAATTGAACCGGGTCCTTGCACTTGCAAGGCGGGCACCAGAAACACCAAGCTAAATCTTTGGCCCTTATTTTATTTTATTTTTTGTAAATTTTTTGAGACAAGGTCTCGCTTTGTAGCTCAGGCTGGCCCTGAACTCACTATGTAGCCCAGGCCAGCCTTGAACTGATAGCAATCCTCCTGCCTCTGCCTCCCAAGGGCTGGGTTTACAGGCATGAGTCAACACGCCCAGCATTGTGGTATATGGTTATCAGGGAAAAATCTGGGACCTGTGCTTGCCAGGCAGACTGAGCTAAATCCCCAGCCCCACATTTCCCTTCTTGACAGCCAATAAGGAAAAGTCTTTTCCCGTCCTAGGCCTCTAGATTTCCATCCCTTAGGTTGTAGCCAACTACAATGTAGCTTCTCTTCCTTGCCCTTCCAAAGAAACATCTATGGAATCTCAGTGGTGATGACAAGTGGGTACTTGTTCAAGTAGAGCTAAAGCTGGCCACGGGAATCAGCTGCAGATGGGGGGGGTGGTCCTTGCTGTCAGCTTCACCTGGCACAGCTCACCTCAGAATCCACTCTTTTGTCTTTGCTCAGGATCAG
>PVIR01014514.1:0-40099 GCA_004026965.1 Petromus typicus | reverse complement strand
CAGAAGAGAGACAGTTCATGGTAGCCAAGCAATAAAGGATGACCACAGCTCTTCTACCCCTTGCATCCTCTCCAGACCACTCACACCCTCAAACCTAGTCCCCTTGAGCCTAGCACCGCACCACAAATCCATCCCAGTGTCCTACACTCTGGATTCAGATACCTCTGAAAAATCCCCACCTATGACTGCATGAGGTTTTTTTGGGGGGGAACATCTAGACACAGGCAATGGCACCCCACTGTAGCTCAGGATAGCTAGGCTGGAACTTCTCCCCAAGGGCGCACCTGCTGGGTGACAGCACGACAGCTGATAAGGAAGCCCAGTGTGCCCAGTGGCACCACAACTGCCACTCAGCCCTGACCTCCTTTCACAACAACATACTACTTTTCTGGGCCAAAGAATGGCGGCACGGGGCTCCACCATGCAGGCAGATCTGTCCCTCCTAAGGAGGACAGACAGAAGCGCCGGGGCTCTTGCTGGTGAGACGACACTGTTCATTCTCAGCTTATGACCCAGACTGTGAGACTGACCCCACGAGTTCCAGGGGTCACTGCACCTGCCACAGGGTCCCGCAGGGGTTGGGGCAAAGACTGGGAACTGAGTGGTAAGGATGCCACACAAAACCCCTGCTGCCATCTTCCCATTTACGTAAGTTAATTTCACTTACTGTGGTGAAAGGAAAAAGAGATGTAAACACACATCACCCATTGCCAACACAGAGCGCAGCACTGTCAGTTGTGTGCATGTCGCTGAGCAGTAGACGCCCAGGACTTTCTCATCTTCCCACCCACGAGCTCTGTTTCGGGAAACACAGACCCCATCTCCACCCTGTCCTATGAATCTGACCACTCTAGGAACTTCATGCATTGACTCCTACAGTCTGTCCTTTGGTTACTCACATCTTTCCCTGAGCACGATGTCCTCAAAATTGGTCCCACTGTGGCCATGTCCCACTCACGGCTGCCCTGTCATATGGAGGAGCCACACTGCGGTCAGGATGACAGATCCAGTACTCAGCAATCTCGCCACACCATCACTCCCCACATCTTCCCGTGAAGAAATCAGCCACGTGCAGAGGGACACAGGGAGGAAGCGACCATGTAGAAATGAGCCTGAAGTCTTGGCAGAAAGTACCCACAGGTGGCAGAAGAGAACAAGGGCCGCATCGTGAGGAGCAGTGGCCCAAGTTCACACCAGAGCAGTGGGTGCTCACTGTCATGATGGCCCTGCGGTTCTGGGCCTCCTTCCTCCGCCCCATTCCCAAGGTGCATCCCTGCCTGGGTGGCTCATAGACCTATGTCAGCAAGACCCCAGACAGAAAGGACATGGCTGCCCGCGTGCAGAATGCCTGGGTCTGTGAATCAAAGGCCTGGGCTCCATTTCACCGAACTCCACTGCTCTTGTAAAGCCAGTCTCGGGAATCCAGGAAGAATGAGAAAATCAGGAGACCAGGTTAAGCAACACTCACTGTTTTTGAGCTCAAAACATTCCAATGGTTCTAAGTGACCTAACGCCAATAATTCTGATTAATATTTCAGAGTATTTTTCAAATTTATAAATGTGTAACACCTTGCGGCCTCTTATCCAAAGATAAATCCCTCTATCTTTCAAATGAGTGGCTCTCTTCCAGGATCTGCAGTCTTGGAATCAACAAGTCCCTTTCCCCTGTCTTAGGGCTGTGTGAGTTCCCACACACTCCAGAGGCCTCGCTGTCCATTCACCCCAGACTGTGGTACCCACACAAGCCGGAGCCCATCCCTTCTCATGCTGGTGGAAGGGAGAAAATCAGATCACTGACCTTGTGCTGGAGGCAGAGTGTGGTGCAGGATCAGGCAGATGCCTAGGTATAACGTTAACACTTTCAAACCCAGCAGGCTCCATAACATGGAAAGTAGACCCCACATCCTCCCAGCCTGAGTGTGAGCTTCCCAGGGGGCCTGTCTCTGGCCCCCACATTCTCCATGCTTATCTCTTGTAGTGGTCTCTCACCCAGTCTCTGTGTTAGTGTAAGGCAGGAAATCCTGAAGTGGAGTTGCTCTGTGACTCAGTCTTAAACAATTAGATCCTGATTAAACTCTCTCAAAGAAGGTGGCTGTGGCCTGTATTTCTTCTCCAGTTCCAGCCTGCCATGTGGACACAATCACTTTTAGAGGGAAATCCAACCTGTTTTTGCAATCGACAATAGTCACAGGCTTCACTGGGGCTAGTGGCACTGGTCCAGTAGACTGTTCCTTCCTGGAGCTGCTGGCCTTCTGGATTTCTCTTCTCTCCCCCAGACACTGGTCTCTTCCACATTGGCTCAGGAGATTGATCAGTGCTTCCGCTGCCCCATGCCAAAGGGAAACAAGATGTAGAGCAGATTTAGAGTCGGTCAGTGGTCATGGCCAGGATGTGGAATCCATATGTGATGACTTTGCTGGAGGTAAATATGACTCTCATATTTTCTGGGCTCTGTCTATAGTGGCAGCTCCATGGGGCTCTAGTAAAAGGCCCAGCAGTGATGAAGATGAGCTCAGGGGCCTGAGGGGACCTCTGACAGCAAGGGCCTGCTCAGCACCAGTGCCACAGAGACTCCAGTGGGCTCATTTCCCAGAGATGAGGACCTGCCTACGCCCCTGGCTCTGGCTGCCGTACAGTTTTGGCAGGCCAGTCACTCACTAAACACACAAACTTTTAAATGTAGGATCTATCTGTCTCCCATGGACCAGACTTTGGTGAAATTTCACTCTTTCAAAGCAAGCTGGAGCCTCTCCCCCTGCCCCCATGTGTGTGTGTGTGTGTGTGTGTGTGTGTGTGTGTGTGTGTGTGTACGTGTGTGTTACAGTGGATCAAACCTGGGGCCTTTGCACACCAAGCAAGCACTCACCACTGAGCTGTACCTGAGTCGGCACTGTTCTAGATGCAGACTGTGCTCCAGTGCGGCTCAGCCGACAGCTCTGGCCCCCTTGGGCCTGGTCACCATGACAGACACAGTCTGTGCTACCCATTATCAGCCAGCACTGGGTGATTCAGCTCTCAGGCAAGTAGAATGCTCCTCGAGGGCAGAGGATGACCCACACACCACCCAGCTGCTCGTGCTCAGCTGGGACACTGAGCTCCAGAGGAAGATGCAAACTGTGAGACATAGGATGCAGGTCTTCTGGTGCTGGCCGACGGGCAACACTGAGGCAGAGGGCATGTGTCCATGAGGAGAATGGAATCCCAAGGGAAGTGTCCTGGGTGTCTTAGCTCAGGACCCAAGCCTGGGAGCCTGTAAAGAGCACATGCTTATTTCCCGAGTTTCCTGGGGCTGCCAGCAGGATCAGTGTCTGGTTGCTGTGTCCAGCGGCGGAAGAGGTGGGCAGCTCTCTGGAGTCCAGCGAGCCATGAAGGCCAGGATCCCATCATGGGGTTCATCATCTAACCAAACGCAATGCCCTAATGGCATCGCCTTGCGGGGCTAGGGCTCCACGTGTGCCACATCCACGTGGGGGCCACATTCAGACCACGACAGGGACGGTGCCAGATGGCCCTGTCCTCCTCCTCATCCCATCACAGGAAAAACAATCCTAAAATCAATGGCGACGACAGCAGCGAGCAAATTACAGATCAATGCAGCAACACTCCAGGCCTGTCTGCATTAACACACCCTCTCCGTCTGCACAGATAAACAGTTATGTTAAAGCTGCCCATTATTAATAGGCCATTTAGCCTTAAAAGCAGCAGCACCGATCCTCACACGAGGCCTCCATGCTGCTGGGAAGAGGAGGAGCATGTGTCGACAGTGTGAGAGGAAAGTACCCTCCACACTGAGGGCTTAATAATTCATACAGCCCCGCATACCTTGCCTTGCTGTGATCCAGAGCTGACTGAGGACCCTCGTTGGAGCACAAGACAAGATCAGCAGATCCCGCTCCAAACCTCACACGTGGACAAAGAGAATTAGCAGGATGCACTGAGGATGGGCCTTTCAGAGGTCAGGTGTCCCCACTCCGTCGGCTTGTGCAGGATCCCCAGCAGCCATGTCCCGAGCCTCTCAGTCACACCATGGCCAAGTCCTATCCACACAGAGGCTGCTCCCTGCAGCAGGAAGTCAACTGGCCTGGCACAGCCTGAGGAGAAAGGATCCTCTGAGACCCCTGCAAAGCTGTCATCTCCAGGCCTGGCTGGTAGGAGAACCTGGCTGGGGTGGAGGTGGCCTCATGGAGAAGGCAGAGTCAGGCACCAACGTCTCCTGCCTAGCGCTCAGGCAGGAGAGGTGCCCAGAGGAAACGCAGGTGGGGTGCAGCCAGAATTGCACAGTGCCCTCAGTGTGCAGGCCTTGTTCATCCACAGTTTGCAAATCGGCCATGTTGTTTCACAACCTGAGGTCTGGAGGAAGCGGTGCCAACACCAGCTGGAGCAAGCAGAAAACTCAGCCGGGCTGTCGGACCTTGAAAATACAACCTGATTATAGCAAACGCTTCTCTCTATGGAGCTAATCACACCGTGTTCAGCTGCTCCGCTGATGATGCATTCAATCAGACATCTAACCCAAGTGCAACACCACATACATGTGTGCAAGCATCATCTCTGCACGTGTGCATTGCATCCATGTTTATGTGCAGGGGAAAGATGCTGGGGGCCGCAAAGCCGGAGAGTAGCCAGCTCAGCCCAGCAAGCTACAGCTCTTCCCACAGTCCCAGAAAAGGCTCCACAGGCCCCGTCTGCCAGGAAAATAAAGGTGAAAGGCTTTGCCTTGAGCTAGGGAGCATGGTGCGTGGGGACAAGTTGTACTCATTCTCCCGAGCACTCTGGCTTTCTGCGGGGTTCGGGCTCACGAAGCCACAGGGAGAACTGCATGCAGGCACTACCCCATGCAACACCTTTGCAGAGTTAGGAAACATGTTCCCAAGGCCCACATGGCCCCAGAGGCTGTTGCGATTTGGAAAATTGTGCTGTAGGAAGAGAGGCAAGGACAGGACAGAGGGCACCAAGAATCTCCTCTATGAAATATGAGCTCTCCATGCTGCATCCAGAGCTGGACAGCAGGACTCATTGTTGGTACAGCCAGGGTTATGTTGGGGCCTGCAGGCCACACAGGCAGATTTGCAGCTACACAAACACATCGTCACTGAGATGGTGACAACCACCTGTCCCGTGCAGTCACATAAGAGACTCTGTGGGTTACAGGCCCCGTCCCAGGGTGAGAAAGGGACACCGTTGAGTCGTAGCTGTCACCTCAACACAGGCACTGGGCAGAGACAGGCATGTCCCCAGAACAGGAGCTACCCTCTGAACCCGCAGAGAGAGAGCCTGCGCCAACGGTGAAAACTCTACACATACAGCTCGGACTTGCAGGCTGGAAGCCGCAGACCTCACCAACAGGGCCTCGGGAATCCGGTTGGGAATGGTCCCCGAGCAAAGACACAGTAGAGACTGGGGCCACGTCACCTCTTTACCTCATGCCTCTCATTTACTTTTTCCACATGAAAAATAGGAACAACTTCACCTGGACACCAACAGCCCCCAAGGCAGGTGCTGGTACCACCCCATGCACAGCTGTGGAAACTGAGGCCCGGGGTGCTCAGCAGGGCCCTTCGGGCTGCCCAACTCAAAACACAGCTGTGAATTCACCTCAACACTGTCCTCTAAAATTTAGGGCAGTTCTATTTTCCTGTGTCTTGGCTGTTTTCCTTACTTTTAAAGATCTTTCCCTGAAGTTATAATTTGTATAACACTGAAGATTAATATAATTACTGTTCTGTCCACCGGCATGAAAAGACTCTGCTGGCCAAGTGTTAGCTCACAAGCAACCAGAAGCCAGAGAGGAGGCTGTGGAGGGAGGCCGTGGACTCTGCACAGCCATCCTGGCCCCAGCGGCCCCAGCACCCCTCGTCACCGTGACCTGTAAGTTAGGGTGCCCAGCTTGTAAAACTCAGCTCCTCCTGAGCTTCCTCCGTCCCAGGTCTCCAAGGAAAGAGTATTTTTTTTTTCATTTTCTTCACATCTGCTCCAGTGGGGAAGCACAGCCGCCGCACCTCTCTTCAGTCCTGGGTCTGGATAAGTAGCCGTTACCATGTCTGCTTCCTACAAACGGCCCCGTGGCCTGATGAGAAAGTAGAGGACAGGGTGGTTCTCTGGACTCTGCAAGGCCTGGCGCTGGCCCTCCCGATGCCCACAGGCTGTGCCAGGGTCTCGGACCAGAAAATGCCCATGCTGCTGGCGACTTGTCCTCTCTCTGTGACAGAGGACTGATGAGGCCCCTCTCGACTGCCCTCTCACTGGCCACACAGACTCCGTCAGACATTGCACAGACTGTGTTTATTTTTAGAAAAGACTTATTATTTCTGTGCAAAATGTCAAGGCCGAGGCAAGGCCGGCTCCATCCAGGCCTCAGTCCTGCTCATTAACACTGGTGTGCAGCCTCCTGCCACGCACTACATGTGCAGCAGGTCCTCAGTGGCCACCCAAGTTAATTAACTGACTGGAAACACAAGAGGAAAGAAGCCCCAGAGGGACACGCTCCCAGGGAGACAGGGCTCATGTGAAGGTTGGAGCCGGGATGTCAGCACAGCAGATGTCAGAGACCTGAGGGGACCGAAGAAGACTCGCACTATGCCCATCCCCCTGGTGGGCCCCAGGGCAGAAAGCAGTTGCGCCCCAGGTGTCGCCTCCTCCTGCCCTTCACTGCAGCCCAGGCTCGGGACAGAGCTGGTCATCAGAGCCCCAACAAGCCTGAGCTGGACGAAAAAGCACTTGTGCAGTTGACAGCAGCCAGACAGGCCGCGGAGACACAGCAGAAGGGGCTGCTTTTGTTTATTGAGAGCCAAAACTTTAAACTACAGACCTACAAACAGCAGCTCATTTAACTTCCTGTCCTAGGGATGAAGAGACTTAGGTCCAGCAGAGTATCTGGCTTGAGACAAGGAAGATGGCCATACGACCAGATTTCCTGCTGGAGTACTGGGGAAACTGCAGAAAAGGAAGGTCTTCAGTTCCTGGCATAAGTCGTAATGCCTGGCTTACACTGCAGAAAATCGAAAGCTTAGTACAAATACACTACACAAGTATTCCTGGAGCTAACTGAACCACATCACTGAACTAAAACAGTGATTTCTCTGTGTCATGTGTCGTGTGTGTGTGTGTGTGTGTGTGTGTGTGTGTGTGTCTTATAGTTCCAAACTAATAACTGTTCCGTAAAAATTGGAGTAATTGACACATGAGGTTGTCAAACCTGTTCCCTCTTTAGAACATTTAAACAAAAAAACTCATTCATTATCACAATCACTTCATAAGATTTAAAAATCACTAACAACAAAAATGTGCCACATCAAATATCAGAACGTTACGGCGGTGAGCAGAGTACGTCTTGCCTGACACTCCCTGGTCCTGATGCTGCCTCAGGAGCCTCAGCTCGGGCCGCCTGGATTACGCCTCACAGGGCCGCGAGGCCATGAGCCAGGCCGCGAGACGGGCTGTGCACTGAGTGCCAGGCCTTGGTTCCACCGCTGACCACCAGCCAGCCTGAGCCTCGAAGGGCTGAGGGCCAGGGCGAGGCCAGAGCACAGCCCTCGGCTTCTCCTGGCAGCATGGGGACCTGCCTGGATTCATCATAGGAAGTCACAGGAGTGTGGGGAGAGGGCTGGGCTGGGACAGGTCCACAAAAGAAATGGAACAGCCGGGCCGGGTTAGAGCACACAAGGCCACCGCGGACAAGAGAAGCCACGGAAACACCATGTCAGACCCCGATCCTTTCTGAAGCTGCTCTGTCCTTCTGCGGTCAGGGAGGGGGACACTCCTGCTGCTGCTGAGGACAACAAGGAAGCCAAACATAACCAGAGCCACGCCAGGCACTGGGCCAACCATGTCGCGCGCTCTCACCTAATACCCACTACTCCACAGCACCACTGCAGCCAGGAGAAAACATCTCCATCTGCCCTCAGCATCCCCAGAAGGAATTTCTGATCCCAGCGCATTTCTCCCCTTGCGATGATCTTCTCTAAGTCCACACACAGACCACAGATTCCACACATGAAGTTTCTGGCTCAGAAAGATGGTTCCTTCCAGCTGTCCCCCCAGTGGGGCACAGCCAGGTCTCAGGGTCAGGTCTCCAGACTGGGCCCCACTTACAGGAAACAGAGCCACGGGATAGATATAGAGGGCTCTGACCAAGAGGAGGAGAGGGGCAGGTGCTGCAGACTGGGGGGTCCCTCCCTCCCAGGATACACCCTGTTGGCCCCACCGAGGGCAGAGGGCAGGCCAGGATCTCACATGGGACCCAGCTGGCCTTTCCTGCCAAGTCACTTTTCCTGCCCACACACACTTCGTTTGCAGTTTTCTCAGTGATTATGCTGATCATGAGGCCCCCAGCACTCACGTGGCCCCCAGCACTCACGTGGTCTGGTCTGGTCTGGTCACGCGCTCTGGACCCCTGGGACTCTTACCTCACCTCACGCTGCTCATCGCCAAGGACAGGAGGCTGATAGTAAGCAAAGAAATAGGCTGGCTCTGAGTCGGGCTCCAGCGGGACCACCAGACCTCTAACTTCCTCAGAGTCCCATTTCCATACTGAGGAGCCACAGCAAGGCCCAGCCCAGAAAAGGCAGGGAAGGGGCAGCCTGGCCCCCAGTCGCCTCCTCTGAGCTTCTGGCCTGGCCCACCCCTCCCCTCAGTTCCTCCATACTGCATCTGACCTTGTTAGGTCAACCTGAGAAATAGGCTTCCCTTCTCAGCCACTGGACAAGCTTGTGCCATCAGCACTCGGCATTTGTCCCTTTAGGGGACCAGTGAGGTGAGGTAATGTTCACGCCAGACCTGACCCTCCTCCTCAGGAGCAAGGCTTGGACTACTTCGGTTTTATCTCTGTGTTTCTTTGGGTTCCTTTGTTTGCAACCAGACAAAAAGCATCCTTTTCTGGTTGGTCCCTTAGAAGCTAGTGTCCATTTGCTGGCCAATAATAAGAAACAACAAAAAATGAGAATTAAGATGCATCAGGTACTGGTACAATCCCTCAATGTTGAATATGATCATAATGAGAAAAAGAAACAACAAAATAAACATCCATGGAGTTAAAATGTCTTATCTACTCACAGAAGGAATAAGAGCTGCCCAGAACAAGCAGTGTGTGTAACATGGAAAACCCTCTAGAGTTATCTAAATTAGCCCAACAAAATTCAACCAAAGGACAAGTGCTGGAAATGTTCTGGAAAGAGAGAGGCCCTGTTGAGCTTATGAGGATACAGGGAAGGTGGCAAAGAAGTTTCTGGAAGATGGCAGGGAAGATTCTGGAAGGTGGCAGGGAAGATTCTGGAAGGTGGCAGAGAAGATTCTGGAAGGTGGCAGAGAAGATTCTGGAAGGTGGCAGGGAAGATTTTGGAAGTTGGCAGGGAAGTTTCTGGAAGATGACAGGAAAGATTCTGGAAGATGGCAGGGAATTTCGGGAAAGTAGCTGGAAACACATTTGGAAGAGACAGTAGGAAGGGCTGAGGGATAAGAGCCCTGTCCTGTTGTATTCGTTTGCTGATGCTCTGCATGGATCTTAGCACATAGTGGGGAAAAAACATGCTTCCACTTGGCTAATTATCTAGTTCATGGAAAATGTACCCTCTTGGCTCTTTGTGAGAGCAGAGGAACCTGACAGAGAGAAACATCTGCATTTTTGTCAGCAAAGTCTGGCTGATGCTGGCGTCTGTCCTCCGCCATGGTGCTCCCTGTACTCCAGCAGTGCACCTTTCTGCCAGAGGTCTGCTTTTCTTTTGCCCCTGGCTCCTAGGGCCTTAGGACAGAGCCATCAGCACTGTGTCCTCTGACCCCAGGAGGATCATCCTGTGTGTGCTGTGCCCCTTCCTAGCTCAGGCTTCAGGCACACCAGGGACCCCTCCTCAGCACAAAGGATTCTGACCCCTCCCTCCCGGGACCAGCACTGCCTCCAGGGATGGGCGACCCTGTCCCTCACCTGCAGCTCTTCTCTCTGATCCTAGTGATTTCTACACTGTAGATTCTCTCCCGTCCCTGAGAGTATTTGTCAAACCATTGTCTACCACTGTTGCACTCTGAGCTCTATTTGAATCTTGGGCATTGAAATTGCTTTACATTTTGTTTGTTAGTTTGTTTGTTTTGAGGCAGGGTCTCACTATGTAGCCCGGGCTGACCCTGAACTGTCAGCCACCCTCCTGCCTCAGCCTCTCCAGTGCTGTGATGACAAGTACGCACCACAATACTCAGAGTACACTTTGTTCTTCAGCAAAAGTGACTAAACTGATACAGGAAAAGCACCTTCTGAATGAAGATGGAGCGTGATGCTCTTCACGATGCCCACTGATGCAGCCATCAAGAGGCTGAAGTGTGAGCTTCTTCTCCTGAATGGTCTGCGCTGTCTCTTGACTGAATGAATAAACGTCACTCCTGATGCACCCTGAGCTGAAGGAGGACACATAACTCATTGTGGTTTTCAGACTCAGGATCAGATTCAAAAAGGATGTGTGTGCAGGCACCAGGGCCATCATTATACCAGGCTTCTGTGCTCACTGCAGAATGAGTCCGAAGAATTACTGGCTGCCCAGGGAATGACCCCTTCTCTGAGGATCAATGATCCTGCAGCCCCCGTTGCTGTTTTGTACCACACTAGCAACGCGGGGCCTGTGTGTAGACAGTACTGTCTCCTGGAAACCAGCGCTGGCTGCTGAGGAGGCCAGAACACTCTCCAGATAGAGTCAAGTGGTTCCCAATTTAAGGCTTGTGAAAATGGTCATTCCACACTGTCATTTGGGGGAGTAGTACTGGGGACTGAATCTAGGGAGTACTGATCAACATCCCCAACCCTTTTGTTTATTTTGTTTTGAGACAGTTCTTGCTAATTTGCCCAGATGGCCCTTGAATTTGTGAACCTCCTGCCTCAGCCTCCCAAGTAGCTGGGATTATGGGCACACACCACTACACCTGGCAATGGTACCACTTTAATAATAATAATAATAATAATATATAAAGCGTCTTCGCACATGAAGGGTTCAACTCCAACCCCAGAGGAGCCATAAGGACCCATGCCACCTCCTGACTGAAGCAAGGCTGTCACAAGCCTCACAGACTTTCCTCAGAGCTGAGCGGGGCAGACCCGGAGACGCAGTGACCCGCGAGGCCTCTGTCCCAGGAGGTCCCCAGCCAGGCACTCCAGACGCCTCCATATGGATCCCTCCACATAGAAGGGACTCACAAGCTGACAGAACTCAACCGGGGACTCGCCCCAGCACCCAGAGCCTGTGAGCAGAGCAAAGCCCACAGAGCAGACCACACCGACCGCCCGACTACGCCCAGGCACACCTGTCTCTCGGATGAAGGATGTCGGGGTGAAACGGCCTGATAGGCCGGAGCCAAAGCCTTCCACGGCTCACACGGGCCGGTGGAGAGACCCACGGGCAGGAGGGCACAGTCCCAACAGGCTTCCAAAGAGGCGCGACGCCCTGATGAGAAGGGCGTGCATCACCATCATAACAGCACAGGAGGAGTGCGAGGGGAGGGGCACGCACGAGTGCATACACACACACACGCACACACATACACACACACGGAAGTGTGGGCAGGGGAGACGGCAGACACTTGAAAACTACACGTCCAAAGGCATGTGCGGGGCTGCACGCAGGAGCACATGCTTTGCGTGTCCCAGCACCAAAAACGCAGGGACACTGAGCATCTAAAGTGTCATTAGTTCTGATTCCGGGAGCATGGAAGTGCTTGTACCTTCAGTAAAAACACTTTAATCATGAGCTGGGCGTGATAGCAAGTTCCTGTAATCTCAGCAATGGGAGGCTGAGGAAGGAGGATTCTTAGAAGTTTGAGGCCATCCTGAGCTACATGCACATGGAGGCTCTGTCTCAAAAGCTAAAAAAAAAGTTTTAAATCATGAATACTTTATCTCTTTATAATAAAATAAAATATAATAAAAATGAGTGCAATAGAGCACAAACATCCCTTGCGAGTGTGTGTGTGAAGGAATAGACAATTCTGCTTTCTTCTCAGGACACAGAGTTTTGGAGGGTTTTTTGTTTTTGCTTTGGGGTTTTTTTTTAGCACATGACAGGGCACAGATGTGACAGAGATTAAGGATGAACATGTGGGTGCCCAGCTGGGCAGGCCCTGAGCCTCTCGTAGAAAGGAGCTGGTCTGGAACCCAGCCCTGCATAGGGAGCCCCCAGCAGACTCTGCCCACCGGGGCCACCTCCCATCCTGCACCTCCCAGCAGGAAGACACCACAACCCCCCACCTGTAGCCCAGGGTAGAGAGCTGGCATAAGAGGCAGAGCCACGCCCAGGGCTGCCAGGCTGAGCACCCTGCACCCTTGCAGCCAGAGGCTCCTGTAAGCTGTCTTCAAACACCACACATAACACTTAAAAACACTACATCCAGACCTAGAAAGTAAATTTTAAAAGTGTTCTGAATTTTGCATTTATCAAATTGCACATCATAAAATATTTAAAAGTGAGTAGTAGTCTGAAAGAGCATGTACTTTCTATTTTTATTACACTTGCAAATCAAACTTGTAAGAAATCTATATTATTATCATTTCTTTAAGTTCTTTGAGAAGATGATGCCAAATTTTAAAAAGTGCTGTCATCGTCACTTATTATAACAACATAATCATGCCTGCATTTGAGTTGGATGTGACTATTTTCAAAATATGTGTATTTAAAAATATAATTGCTATTGCTATTTATAATAGTAGTGCTTTTGCAAAAATATCAATAGTCAATTAATCTGAAACTTGGACTCTCTAAAGTGACATTATTTTCAGGAATAACGATATTCCATCTCATCTGGCCATCAGACTCCAGCACTCACTGGAGAACTTGGGGCTTCCAAGCATTTCTACTGCTTAGAATTTGATGGAAACTGTCGTTATCAAGAGCTCTCCCAACCATCTCAGGTTATTCTCTGAAAAAAGGAAAAATTGGCTACTTTGCTTATAATATAAATTTAGAGATTACAGTTGACATCTTTCCATTTCTTTGGACTTCTGAATATTAGTACATTCTACAAGGATCATCAAACTGGGAAGATAAGAAGTTCTCGGAAAGTTGTGCTCTTAACCCTTACACACACATACTATTTCACTCTGAAGGACTCCTTCACTCTGAAAATCCCGTTTTTTTGTCACTTTAATTCCCTGCTTTCATGTTGGCTGTGTCATGGAACCAAGGGCCAGGCACTACAGCACAGTAAGTGTGAGGGTGCTTAAAAGTAAGGATGCAAGAGAGAGGATGCTGGAAGAAGAGGATGCAGGAGGCCTCTGTGCTCTTCCATGGGAACCAGGAGCCGCACTTGAGCAGAACACAGGGCTCAGCCTGTTTTCCGGCAGTTCTTAAAGGACTTCCGGTGAAGTGGATGTGTGTGAGGGACTTGAGCAGGAAGGCCACTGGCCACACTTCACGTTGCTCCTCCCGGTCCATATCCCCTGCCCGCCAGCAGCTGCATGGGACACACTAGCTGTCTCAGAGATTGTGCAGATTGCTGAGCTGCCTGCAGTCCCACCTCTGGTAATGGTGCTTAATGCCTCCCAGAGGAACAGCATCAGTACCTGCCTGCCACGTCTTAGCAGTCCCATCCATTCACAGGCTGAATGCGTCTCACTGTGGAAATCAGAGCCAACTGTGCCAGCCATGCAAGGGCCTTTCCCTCTAGAAACCAGGTCAGCAACCAGAATGGGCTTCCAGAGGCAGGAAGGACACTGAATACCCACGCCACAGCGGGGGACCGTCCATCCTCCCTTCCACCGCTACTTCAGAGAGGGACGTGTCACTGAAGGGGGCCACCCAGGCCTGCGTGCCCCCCGGGGAACTGCTCTTAGATTTGTCTCACAGAAGTTATCTCTCACACGCCTTACTCTGAGGTGGGCTTTTTGTTATGAGCCTGGGGTGAGGATTCCTCTGAAGTTCCTAGTGCCAGCTCTTTAAGTCTGACAGAAGCTCAGTGAGAGTTCAGAACAGTTTTCACTGAAATGACACACAGGAAATGCCATGGGGTGTTCACATTCCTGCCTGCACAGAAGGCTACAGGGTTCCAAACAAGGGATCCCCTTCCAACATCAAAGTTCCTCAGAGCAGACTAAATACTTCAATCTGATCCCTAAACAAAATCCAACCAGAAAATGACACTTCTGGCCCTGATGCCAACAAACATTCTGAAATCCTCCTGAACAGGCCCAGTGGATCCCTTGCAGGTTCTGAGCTCCTGAAAGAAGAGTCATGGATCAAAAGGAGATGGTCCTGGCCCTGCTGGGGCAGGGGCTCTACCTCCTGTGGCTTTGAATGGAGGTGCTCACAGCACATGGCATCCTGGCAGGTCATGGGGCCTTCTTGCATACTGGGGTCATCAAGGGAAAGAAAGAGCCTGTGGAAGCCCTGGACATTTTCTTAAGACATCTGAGTGGGCCTTAATCTTCCCCCTCAACAGCGGAGCCGGAAACACTCCCTGTTTGGGCTGTCCTGGGGCACGTCATGAGGACACTGAGAAAGCCCAGGCTCAGCACTAGGGCTACAGAGACAAGGGCAGCAGTGGGGCTGTCACTGCAAAGGGCTGGCCTGTTCTGTGTCCTGACAGTGGAGGGCACCTGGATCCATAAGTAAAACAGAACCAAAAAAAAAAAAAAAAGAGCCAATGTTCAGTATAATTTTAACTTAAAATGCAGTCTGTCTTGCAGTGGTAAGTTCACCCCCTGGCCTGCCATGTGCCTGAAGCGCCCTGATGTGACTGGTCACCACAAGGCTAAGAGGGCTTGTCCTTTGCTTTCTGAGTCACAGCTGCCAGTGCTGGAGGGACACTGATAAAACAAGCGTAATACCCTCTCGTCCACCTCCACAGCGAGCATGTGCACCGAGGAGCCACTGCTGGTCACTGGCCTCTGCTTTCCTTCCATCACCTGCACCGGCCGCGGAAGACAAAGGCAGCTCCGGACTCAAAGTCCAGCAAAAACTACTGCTTATCAGCTGGGCAAGGCAGACTTCCGAACAAAAGGTACTTAACGTGTGGAGGAGGAGGTGTCCCTGGGGAGCCTCGCCTGCTTTTACTTCCTGTCCTAGATATTTAAAGAGTGGCTTGGCACAGTGGCTAGAGATAGCACGAATTAGAAGAAAAAAATATCCTTCCTGCAAAAAACTGTTTCCACACTGTCTCCAAGCAGCAGAGAAGTAGACTGCTTTCTGCTTCTCCAGTTTTCTGGCCTTCTATCAGCCAAGATTAGGAAAAATAAGTCCAGCTGGGTCTACATTTATGAAGGTCAATTTAGACTAATGTAGAAACAGCTGCCAGGTGCGTTTATGTGGAACAGAGGGTTATCTGCCGCGAGTCCGGCTGTTTGCTTTCTTTGGGAAAAGGGACATCTTGTCAGAGAAGATAAGACAGGTTCTGAGAAAGCGAAGTCTCCCCGGCCTCCACCTCTGAGATGCATCTGGATGGAAGCCTTTTCTGCTCATTTCTTAAGGATTTTTTTTCACCTCTCCACATACAAAGGATCCTTCCCCTAGCAATATTTGCACAAACACTGGCAGAGCTTAAGTTCCTACCGCCCACAGCTGAGAGTTGTGTTTTGTTTGGGCCATGCTGAGTTGCAAAAGGGGTCTGAAATTCTAGGGTGACCTCCAAGAGGGGGTGGTGCTGAACTATCAGGACAGGGACACCCGGAGCAGGTGGGTCCTGCTCAGACACTTGGTGTGAGACCTGGTGCAGATCTGGGCGGTGGACTGCACAGCAAGACCAGCAGGAGGAGCAATGGGAAGAGCCTGCTCCACTACAATCACAAGGAAGATTCGAAGGAGCAATGGAGGTAGCCAGGGCCTGGTGGCTCAGTCCCCAGAGCTCTAGAGGAGTCGTTATGGCTTGAGGGCCAACTTGGTCCCCACGGCTGTCCTTCCTAGGAGCTGCAGGGTCTGTTTCCATCACAGAGTAACTGTGACCACTTGGAGGAGCTGAGCTCTCATGGGGTGCTGCCAAGGCTCTGCTCTCACTGCTGTCCAAAGGAACTGTGGGTCTGAGGACATCTAAGCACCATCACAGGGCGATCTTGAGCTGGATGTTGTGAATGAGGGCAACTGAGAGGCCCGTGAATAAGTTTCTCCTGTCTTGAAATCCTCAGTGTTGAGAGGGATGAGGTGGGCGAGGGAAACTCACAGCTGACAAGCCTGGCAAGAGAGACAGCCCTGAGGGTTAGCTGAGCAGGCCTCTGCCCCACAGTCATAAGGTAATTAGGGAGGTGAAAAATGTGTTTCCTCATGTCCTTTCTACCTATCTCTATTTCTGCTGCTTCAAATCTTCTTAATAAGACCCTGTACGGACACAGCTCAGCAGCCCTTCTGCCTTCACACTTCTCCGCTTCCACCCACAAATGCATTCACGAATTAGGTAACACTGAGTATAAAAAATAGAACAAAACAACCCAGAGTGCAGAAACCACCACCACACGAAAGAATCAATGATTACAGCAGAATTAGAACCCAAGGCCAGCAGAACCACATGCTACCTAAAACCTCACCCACGGCTCTGAAGCCACAGCCGTGGGCCAGGACCCCAGTACCTGCACACTTCCTGACACAGAGACACCTGGCACGTGTGCTGGGGGGCCCCCCACTGGTGCAGGCAAGGCTGCCCTTCCTTCGGGGGCCCCTGAATGATGACCTTGACAAGCAGGTGTGAAAACAGATCGGCTCTGAAAGGAGAGCCGGGCTGCTGGGGCGCACATCTAAGCTAGCACAGGGAGGAGGCCATTTAAAACCTTTTATTCCCTGCCGACACCTTGGAGGCCAACACACTGAATAGCCACCTCCCGTGTCCACACAGGACACAGCTCACACTGAGGGCATCTCGTTTTGCGGTGAACCCACTGCCTGGCACCCCCAGCGCTGCCCAGGTGCACCAGCCCTGAGGCCTAATCAGTGGGGAGGGCACAGCTCACAGACGCGAACAGAACTGAGCGTCAGCTCGTTACCATAGGACCAAACACACTGAAAGGCTCTGGACCCCAGGAAGCAGAGAGGGGTTTGTGCGTTGGTGAGAGGAAGGATCCTTTGATTTAAAATTAAACAATGAGGCCATGCCGTTCACAAAGCAGCCACTCTTGCCACTGCCGGCTCTGCTTCTCAGCTCCATGTGGGCTCGTGGGTGAGTGAAGAATACGTGTGGGCAAATGGAGAGAACGCATGGGGTGAAGGGAACAATCACTGTCCTCACAGCCTGGATCTGACGAGGTCTGAATCTGAACTCGCCACTCAAACTCTGATGGAGGTTGGCTCAGTCTTTGGCAAAGGAAACGCACATTTCTTTAGCAAAAAGGGGAAGGATACTTTAGGTACCTTCAGTTTGAGAGCCACCAAGCAAGTGCGCAAGCTGACCTCCACCGAACTGCAGCATGGTGGCTTACGCTCAAAACAGATTGAAGGAAAAATATTGAGCACCTGGACAAAGGAGGCCCTGCAGTCTCAGAGGAGGGCAGAGAAGGAGGCAGCAAGGAAAGGAAGGCATGAAGGAAACCCGAAGACAGCCAAGTACAGTCACCAGCCTGTGCTGGACAATACTACCTAGTGCAGGAGATTTGTCTTGTCAAATTGAACCAACTCATTAAAGAAGGGTTCTGTTGCTGGTGACCCCACCTACTTGAGAAGCTGGATAAGGAGGACTGCAAATTTGAGGCCAGCCCAGGGAACTTAGTGAGACATTTGCCTCACCCAAATATAATTAATAAATAATTAAATAAACACATACATAAATAAATAGAGCTGGAGGTTAGCTGAGAAACTCTCTAGGTTTAATCCCCAGTGCTAAAAAAAATGGAGAGCATGTTGCTGTAACCCCTCTACTTGGCTCTGACCTCAGCTTCACATATCACTAATGCCATGAAGGAGCTTTTCCCACTAGAGAGAACCCCAAATAGAAGGCGCAAAGGCAAAAAGCTCAGGTGGCTACAGGTCAGAGTATCCTCGAAGGACAGGAAGTGAGACGGTGCAGACAGCACCCCACAGTGTGCCACAGTGTTTCTGGGGTCAACACTCTGGAGGTGGTCCAATGTCCTGAAGGTGAAGAGATGCTCCAGAGCCTCATCGTCATCTCCTTCACCCACCAGCCGAGCGAGAATAGCCCTGCACAGGAACAACCAGCCTAGTTCTAACCTGTGGGGCTGTTCAATGTAACAAAGGAGCAAAGGGTCTCCTTCAGCCATCTGTTCTGTAGGCCTCAACCTCAGACAAGTGGCTCAGCCGGGTTCAAGGTTGCCGCCTGAGTCTTCCACTTATTCTTATTTGGAACAATGCAGCTGGTGTGATCATTACCAAGATCCAGAGGGCAGAGACAGCGAATAGCAGCACCTGCTTTTCCCGGTGGACCTGCCCCTGCCATGTCTCCTGCAGAGAGGTCCTGAGCATGTGCAGCAGCCCCTGAGTAGAGCCGGGGCAGGGTCAGGCTGAGGGGCACAGATGGTGGCATCTGCCAGAGCTGTTTCCAGTTACATGGGGAAGATGATCTCGTTCCTGTCCCTGGCATCCTCTGGGCAAATCCTGGGTGCTTCTTGCTGTTCCACAAAGACTGTATCCCTAAGGCTCCTTCATGACACAGCCCCTCCAAACTGCATGGAGGGGAACAGGGCACCAGCATCCCTGTGGCCTCTGACCCACTCAGCTCCCAGACCAGCAAGATTAGCATACTCAGGCAGTGTGGCTGCAGAGGGCACGCCTTTTACATGGCAGGATTCCACTTTGCTGTTGCCAAGACAACATCACTGTGTTCAGCAAGATGGTCCAGGACAGCGTGGTGTCTTCATTCGCTTCCATCTTTGGGTTTCCTCCACTCCCTCTCAGCCGCCTCCCTTTCTCAGTGGTTTTGGCAAAATACTATGAACTGGCAATCATAAAGGAAGAGTGGCCAATGAGGCCCAGCGAGCAGCTCATACCATGACACCCCAACTTCCCCCTGAGGCTGAGGGTGGCACCTGGCTGGCTGGGCAAACACAGCCCACACGAGTTCAGGCCAGCTGGAGCCCCTGAGGAAGGAGTCAGGCTGACAGGGACAGTAGAGGAGGAAAGGCAGCAGTGAGACCCCCAAGCAGGGCAGTCTGCACACTGTCCTGGAGCACACACAGCCCCATAGTTTGCTGTGCAAGATGCCAGCTGCATGGAGTGACAGGAAGCCAGAGAGCCTGGAAGAGCCTGGGGTCTGAGAGGGCCTCTGGCTGCCTCCTTCCCTTGGGTTTTTGTTTGTTTTGGGGCCTGAATGGATGAAGCAACACTGAAAGGGGCCAGCGGCAGAAGGAAGGTGCAAGGTGCCTGGCCGGCGTGGCGGTTGCGTCGGATGCCCGCCCAGGTCTGCTCACTGTCCTCGAGCCCCAGGGTTCCATCCAGGGCTAGCAGCAGTCCTGGCCCGACCGCCTCCTGCACACATTGCCTGTGTGGCAAACCTCCTTAGACAAGACCAGCAGGGAGGTGCCATGTCGGAAAAGACGCCAGTGCCGCCCTCCCTCCTCCTTGTCGCCTCCCTTTCCTTCCCCAGCAGGGAGGAAAATGTCCTCCGGTCCTGATCTCCGATCTCAGCGGGGTCGCGGGGCACGGAGGGCCCACGGTGCCCGAATCCACGAGGCCCCTTTCTCCACACTCGTGCTCCCAGGCCTGCCTGGGGCTGGAAACTGAGGCAGAGGAGTAAGACCCGCCCGAGTCCTCGTAAGGAGGGGCAAAGGTCTGAGGCTGGGGTGGCGCTGAGCCCGGACCACCAAGCCTCCCGCAACGACCCCTCCCTGCAGGCGCCCTTCCCCCTCGAGGCGCCTCCTTCCAGCCCAGGCGCCTCCCGCGAAGGCACCCATCCCCCCCCATACCCCACTTCCGCACCCCTCCTCCTCAGCGCCCCTTACTCACCCAGGCGCCCAGGGAGCTGCCGGCCGCGGGGCGCGGGGGCAGGGGCGGCGGGCAGGGTGAGCGGCAGGAACAGCAGCAGCAGCAGGAACAGGAGCGGCCCCATCCCCGCGACTGGCCCGGGGCTCAGTCCATGGCCGAGCGGGAGCAAGGACTGAGCGGGACGAGCGAGGCGGTGCCTGCTACCGCGGCCGCGCCTCTCCGCGCTCCTGCGGCGGCGCTGGGCAGAGCTTCAGCACTGGACAGCGCCACGGGCCCCGCCCCGCTGTCGGGACACGCCCAGGACACGCCCCCGGCCACGCAATGCTCTCGCCCGTGACACGCCCCCAACACGCTCAAGGTGCCGCCCACCACGCCGCTCAGCCTCATGCCCTCGGGCCACTGGGCTCAAAGCCTCCAAGGCTCAAGGCCCCAGGGTGAGGTTAAACTGGCCCCCTGGGCTGGCTAATTCTTACTTCTGTTTGAATCCAGCTGGCCACCGTGGATACCGATGTGGCTGAGAGTGGGGTCACAATGTAGTCCAGAGACCGGGCCAGAGTGCACTGAGAGCTGAAACCTCATGTGTGGTCTAGTCGGGAGCCTGGAGGGGTCCTCAGCCGGGGCCCAGAGGGCTGCTGTCAGGCCTGACTGGGATCTGCCGGGTCTCCCGGCCCCTGTAAAGCCTCTTCCAGGACCTTCTTTCAAAAAGACCAGACAGGGCAAAGCCGGGGGTAGCATTTGGGGCATGGGAATAGCGCTGTTCAGTTATGCGTGACTGGGTGTGAGTGAGGGTTGGGGCAGGGGTGTGAATGGTGAGTATATGAGTGTGCACTTGGAGGTGTGAATGGGTGAGTGCATGAGTGTGCACTCTGGGGTGCCCTCTACATGCCCACCTCTCCACCCACTGGCTCTCCCCCGCGGATGCTCCAGCTTCACCAGCCCTCCCGCCCCATCTCTGCTCTGAGGCGCCACCTGGGCAGCTCACAGCCCAGCCAGCCAGCTTAGAATTTATGTTGGGCCCACTGTCCTGAAGGCCTGGCGTGCTCCTCGCTAGAACACCTCTCTCCATGCTCTCACTCAGCAGTTCCTCTTCCGGTCACAGCCTCTTTCCAGCCCTGTGCCACCTCACATCTATACCCAAAGGCGTCAGGGCACCCTGAGCAGGTGCCAGCCCAGGATGCTGCAGCTCTGCCTCAATTTTCTCCTTCCAGCGTTGGCCGAGTGCCTCTCAGTGACTCAGTTTCTCCTATGCCTTTCTTTCCGAAGCCTAGACTTCGGATCAGCACAGGAGCGCTGTCACTGAGTCCTTGAGCAGTTTGTCCAAGACTTGACTCAGCTGCAGACTTACTGCGCCACTGTGTGCCCCCAGGCCCACCACCAGGCAGCTTGGGGCTGAGAGGCCACAAGGGTGCCATGGACGCTGGGCACACAGATGAAAGCCCTCTGAGGTGATGATGTAGATGTGGTGACACCAAAGGCAGGAAAAGATGGAGACAGGTTGGCAGGTGAGGCTCTGTGCGAACCACAAGGACTTCAGCAGGACTGGGCTGTGCTATCAGTTGACTCTGTCCCTGGTACGGAGGTCACTGCCAACAGCCTCCTCCCACGTCAGCTCAGTTCAGTGCCTTGCCATTTACAGAGGACGCTCACTCGCCAGCCTGCGCCAACATCCTGGAGGACTGTTTGTTTTGGGTTGCCGTGTCTCTGGTTCCTTGTTTATCGTTGAACAGGTCTCAGAGTGAGATTATTTGTCCTTTCTTTGTTTGATCACTGCTTAAATTAAAAAGTTTCCTCAATGAGGTCCTGTTTCACCTCCAGGGCCCTGTTAAGGCCAAGTTAAAAGAAAAATTTCCTAAGGATTTGAGAAAGTGAAGAAATGGAGTGGGTGGATCACAGCTATTAGTAATGAAAGCACAGGACAGAGGGTGTGGCCAGACTTGTGTACCACCCTCCTGGCCTTCATACTACACTCAGATCAACCCAGCTCTGCTAAAACGACAGAAAAAATTAAAGGCAAAGCAATGCAGAGCAGACTGATGGAAGAAAGTGTCAAGAATAAGGCTGAGCTGCAGGCTGAGCTGACCTGAAGTGCATGACCTGACCACACGGACAGCTGACAGCTGGCGGGGCACTCGGCACCTGGCACACACACAGCTTCTGGACATACTTCTCTTCCCCAGCCGTTACATGGGCAGGGCCCGTCATGGTCTGACCTTTCACTCCCCCAGAGCCTTCTGCCTAGAGGCTGGGCTGGTGGGGGCAGGGATGGTGCGTGGATCATGGAAGCCACCATCATGATTACTCCTGAGAGTATTACCACAAGGGAAAGCCCGGGTCCTATGGGGTGGGGGGACACAATGGGTTACCACCACTGTTTTTAAGTGGTTTCCAGACATATGAAGCTAAAAGCAAGAGAGGTGAAAGGTATCTGGTATGCCACCATTTATCTGAGAAAGAAGACTAGGAAGCCACAGCTTTGCTTACTTTTTAAGAGAATAAGCTGTAACTCAGAAAATGAATTACCTATTTTAGAAACGAACAAATACATATTCATTAAATACATCTCTTTTGAAAATCTAATCTTGGCACCGTGTAAATATAGGACTAACTACAGTTTTTAAAATATGTATAAATTGATGGTGAAAGTAATGAAATACCTATGTACCTCCCTGGAGGAAAACAGCTACATGGCCAGGATTTTGTGCTCCCCTGTGGGGTCAGCCCCAGGCCAGAAGATCACACAGACTGTGAGCTGTTCTCAGCAACCACAGGCTGAGTGATGCATGAGTGAAACACTGTGCAGACAGTGAGCCTTCTGCCTTTTGAGGGTCACTGTCTGCAGCCGGTGCGGCAGGGCTGAACCCTGGGCCCTGGGATGACCCTGGCCTCCTCCTCCAGTGTTACATGTGACAAAGGCAGCTATCACAACTGCAGGACTTCCAGCCCTTTCCGGGTCCTCTCCTGACCTGGAAAGGCCTCAGTAAGCCATCAGCAGCCCTGTCAGGACAACCCCTCCCAGCCACAGCCCCAGATCCAGCGAAGGACGCTGAGGGACAGGCACTATGGTTCCTGTAACCCACCCGGGTGAGCCACACAGTGTAATGGCACAGTAGTGAGTGACACTGCTTCTGGAAGATTGTCACTCTTTTGAGTATTAATAGATACAAGAGGAAACCCATAACTTTTTCCTCCTTTCTCAGAGAGACTATAAAACAGCCACCCAACAAACACTCCAGATGCTGGAAGACAGGATAGAACCCATGGTGAATCCACACATCGAGACCATCATCAGAGGCTGGGGTCACCACAGAGGGAAGCAACTGCAGAAGCAGGTTCAATACACTGCAAGAGGCAGGATGCGCAAGACGTACCAGAAATAAGAAAAGTCATTTCTTGGAAGAGAGTGGAACCCAGACACACAGAACACAAGTACATAAACCTTAAGACCCCAGTTCAAGGAGGTATGGAATAGCCAATTTGAGTCATATATAAAATATTATATAATTGTATCATAACTGTCTAATACAATTCTTGAGATTGCTTTATAATTTTTATTTAAAAAATTTTTACATATGATTACATTCATTGCGGAGAGTGGGTACATGTTCATAACACATCTTAATTTTTTTATCCCTTTCAATCTTCTCTTCCTTCCCTCATTCACTCCATCTCTTGGTCCCTTTCTCCTTTAATCTAATTAACACCTCACTTACATAATTATTGGGGTATAATTATATGGTTGTTTTAACATGATATATGGGATATGCTTCAGTCACCTACAGTTGGAAAGTAGATGAAGGCAGACATGACACAAGCCTGTCACGCAGTTGACAAACATCTTCTTAAAAGGAAGGAGGGAGCCAACAGACAAGACAACAGGTCTCCATCTCCATGTGCCCGGTCCTCCAGCCCCTCGGCACTGACACCTCTGCCCCTGCTTGGCACCCAGGCTCCCTCCAAGCAGGGATGGAGCATTACAGTCAGAGGGGACAGACCCTGAGACACTTCCAGGTCCCTGATGCAAAGACTGTCATTCAGCTGACAACCTATAGCAGCCAAAATGCCAGGCGCACTCTCTATCCACTCTTAGGATGACAAGGGCCCCCAGCTGATGATGTCCCCACTCCTGGGGCCTACATGGCACAGGGCAAAAGAGGTGTCAACCAACAAACTGGCCTGCTCAGAGACCAACACCCAGGAGGGGGGTTTCACTTCAGGACTGAGTGCTACCTTACCACAGGAACCGATGAGGAAGCCAGGGAGACAGGCCTGGAGGGCGAGAGATCCTCGTGAGGCACTGGATCAGATCAGGAAGGTGGCAGGCTAGGTCTGGACAGTATAATCTGCATAGAGTGCAGCCCAGAAGAGGGGTTAAATCTTGTGTTGGGTTTGAGCTCTGGCACTGCTACATACATCTAGCAAGAACTTGTGATCTGAAGTACTTTAGGTCAGTATATGTGGGTGGTCTAATCAGTCTTTGCTAAAATCATATTTTGCTTTGCTCTGTAAGTGCTATTCATGAGGTTTAGTCATATCCAGTTGACATCTGACGCTGGTGTTGCTGCTTAATTTATTCCTATGGCCAAGGTAACACAGTAGTGGCTAACAACTGGTATTTCCTCTGTTACAATATTTGGATTGTTTGGGGGTCATAAATAACTTTAAAAGCAGATATACATATAAACAGGATCATGGGAAAGCAAGGCAATAGAAGACCCCCGAGGTCTCCCAACTCTCCTAAAGCAGATCAAGGGGACACAAATGGAGAGAAAAGCAAATATCAGGTAGCTCAGCTCTTTGGAAAGGTTATGTAACAGATGAAGAAAAAATCAGACCACTTAAAATAGAAGACCCAATCAAGATATGTGCAAGTGAAATGAACAGACTTTTCACAAAGAGGTACAACTGGCCAACAAATACATGAAAAAAATGTTCAACATCTTTGGCCATAAGAGTAATCAAATTAAAACAATGCTAAGATTCTATCTTACATCAAACAATGGCCACCATCAAGAAGTCAAAAAAATAACAGATGCTAGCATGGAAATAGCGGGAAAGGAACCCTCCCTACATGTTGGTAGAAATGTAAACAAGAACAACCATTATGGAAACCTGTAATGGTCATTTCTCAAGAAACTAAAATTAGAAATTCCACATGACCAGGCTATCCTCCTATGTATCTTTCTCAAAAAGCTAAAGACATCATACTATAGCACTATATGCATATCAGTGTTTATAGTGTCACAATTCACAACAGCTGAACCCTGAAAGCAGCTTATACACCCCCCAGCAGACAATTAGATAAAGAAAATGTAGTATCTATATATAATGGAATATTACTTGTCTATAAAGGATAAGTTGAGACATTTGAAGGAAAATAGATGCACTTGGAAAGTATAATGTTGGGAGAAACAAATCAGACATATAAGCTTAAATATCATCGAATATCTCTCATTTGGGCGAGGCAAAATACAAAGTGCTTAACACGAGATGGACAGAAGAGAACAAGAGGGTAGATCTCTTGCAAATGGGAAAGGGTCCTGGAGACCAAAGCTAAAGCTATGAACAAGTAATATCAACAAGAATGAAAATGGGGAAAGGGGATTGAGAGGAAGAGGCAGGAAGGTTAAGGGGGAAAGGGGAAGGGGTTAAAAATAAAAAGAATCAAGCTGAATTACCCACTAGTGCCCCAACATGACTGTAAGTTGCATGTACTGTAAACATGCATTCATAAAAAATAAGATTTAAAAATATTTTTTAAATGGATAACTACACATGAAAGGGAAGCCTCTGATGAAACAGCTCAGAACACACAGCCTGGGAGGGGCTGGAAGCCATGAGACAGTAAAGTCCAGAGAGAACCGGAAGAGGGCAGAAAACTGATAAGTGCAAAGACGCACAGAAATCACAAGTAGCCTGCAGATGGTGAAGACAGACACCAGGCAAATGAAGATGCTTCACTCCTCAGGGAGAAGGACAGCAGGATCATACACAGGAACAGATAAGGGAGCAACCTGTGCTGCCCCTCCCCTAACGCATACCCACAAATACACCTGCAATGCCAATGAAGCCACAGCAGTCACATCATACACACAGCACACACACCTCATGCACTAAACTAAAATCAAAGTGGACTGGAGCCCTAGAAACACTAAACCTGCTGCAAAACAGGCTATGTAGAACTCTGGTGACACTGGCTTAGGGAAACACTTTGTGAGCAAAACCTCTACAGCATGAGAACTAGCAGAAGGAATCAATAACTGGGATCTCTTCTTATTAGAAAGCTTTTGCACAGCAAAAGAAACTGCCAGCAGAATGAAAAGATAACCAACAATATGGGAAAAAATTTTTATCACCTGTTTCTCAGACAAAGGGCTACCATTTAGAATATATAAAGAGCTTAAAAAACCATCCCCCCCATTTAAAGACCCAATTCAAAAATGGATATCTGAAATGAACACTTTTCAGAGGAAAAAGTAAAAACAGCTAAGAAAAACATATAAAAAATGCTCAATATATGGCTGATCATTTGAGAGATGTATCACAGTGACATACATGCACCCATGTTTATAGCAGCTCAGTTTGTGATAGTTCAATCTTGGAAAAAGTCCACATGCCCATCAACTGGGGACTAGATAAAGAAGATGTGGTACTTTTATAAAATGGAGTATTACTCTACCATAAAGAATGATAAATTTGAGTCATTTATACTCAACTGGACATACCTTAAGGACATACTCATAAGTGAAATAAGTAGGTCACAGATGTGTAAATACCTTAGCTTTTCTGATATAATAAACTGAAGATATGAGTTCTAAAATATATGATAAGGCCAGGGATTTAGCTCAGTGGTTCTGGCACCTGCCTTGCAAGTGTAAGGTCCTGGGTTCTATCCCTGGTAACCAAATACAGCAGTGCCAGGTGTTGTGACTCATGTCCATCACTAATGAGCACCACACACCACAGTGCTGGGGGTGGTGGCTCATGCCTGTAATCCCAGCACTCGGAAGGCAGGGGCACAATGATTGCTGAGTTCGAGGCTGAGTTCAGGACCAGCCTAAACTATAAAGTGAGACCCTCTCTCAAAAAAACTAAAAAAAAAAAAAAAAAAAAAAAAAAAAAAAAAAAAAAAAAAAAAAAAAAAAAAAAAAAATAAAAAGATAACATGTATGACAGATACTGTGAAACAGAAAATATTCAAAGGAAAAGGAGGGGTAGGGGTAAGAAGGGAAAGAAAAGATTTGATGGTTAAAAAAAGGGAGCAAAGCTTATATATATAGGGGGCAAGGGGTTGTAAGGAGGGCAGGGGAATGGGAGAAAATTAAAATTAAGTCATGGCATATACTGGTACAAACTCTCGAAGTCGAGTGTGATCACAATGTGTATATAAAATGTACCAATAGTGTCAATTTTTTTAAAAAAAGAACATGCACGACTGCAAACCCCAAAAACAGCTACAAGTATAGTGTCACAACCAGTGTGCACGGCTGAGCTAGGTCACACAAGGCCCTGCACCTCCCCCCCCCCCCCACCTCCCAAGACCCTGGGACACTCACAGGGACCCACAGACTGCCATGCCTCGCAATCATCTAGGGCCAGGGATCTCCATCTGTGTTACAGCTCGAGTACCACTGACTTGGACAGCAGAATCATCTAAGCTTTGATTACTCCCTTCCAGGGACCTGGGACCTCTCCACTGCAGAAAATGTTTAAACATATGTATTTGTTCTCTGTCATGCAGCCAGGTTCTGCCACTCTGATGCCACAAGAGGGAAGTTTTCGGGTTGGGGATTTAGCTCAGTGGTTCCAGCGCCTGTCTTGCAAGAGCAAGGACCCGGGTTCAATTCCCTGGTAACCACATACAATACTAGGCGTGGAGACTCAGGCCCAGCAGCAATCAGCACCACAGACCACAGTGCCGGGCATGTTGGCTCATACCTGTAATCCCAGCACTCCGGAGGCAGAGGGAGGAGGATTGCTGTGATGTGAGTTTGAGGCTGAGCTCAGGGCCAGCCTGAACTACAAAGCGAGACCCTGTCTCAAAAAACCTAAAAAAAAGGGGAAGTTTTCAACTGCACCCCCTATAGTGGGAGCCCAGACAGAGGGACTTCAATGCTAGAAGTGGGGACACAGGAAGTAAGCTGGGAGGAGGGGCAGAGTGCCATCTGAAACAGCTGAGCTGGCAGCAGTCACCCTCAGTGTGGCCATGAGGTGCAGCTGTGCTCTAAGCTCCCAGCCTGGTTTCAGGGTCTCCTGAAGATATCAGGGTTAAACAGACAGTACGTGATGATAGTTCCAAAGCACATGCCCCTCAGAGCAGCATGGCTGTGGAGCCTGCCTACTGCACAGCACTCCTGGGGCGGAGCCCTGGAAAGCTTTCATAAACAGCCTGTCTTTCAAGAAACCTCTGGACACTGCACTACCATAGGGTACATGGCTGCCAGACAGACAAGCCAACTGGTGAATGTGCTGTCTGCTCATGGTACCTGGCTAAAAAATCAGAGATTGCATTTCTGTAGGAAAGCGAGGGAAATGTCAATCTCTTTCTCAGTTAACTGAATAATGAATTCACACACACCCTTCCCAACAAGCAACTTCAAGGTATAAATATCAACACAAATGTATTCCCAGTACAATGTCACTCACCAGCATAGAACACAGTGCAGTTCACAAACATGTCCAGAAAGTCACATTTGCACAGTTCCCCAAACCAACCTCCCATTTCTCCAGCACCCACCTCCTATTTCTGTCAGATGTACTTTGGTAAAATCCTAAACACTCCTAAATATAGCAAGTCTCTTTCTTGAATCTTTTCAGGGATGTACAGACAAGGACCCCTGGGATTTCTTACCCCTCTTCCTCAGAGGCTAAGATGAAACAAATATGAAGGTCCAGTAGCAATAACCCCTGGATGTTCCAAGGTGTCTACCACCAAGACCACCTGGTTCTTGAAGGGCAGGGGAAGAGATCCCTGATGATTCACAGCTCCAGGGGCAACAGCACTCAGAAGAAGGGACTCAGGGTCCCCGAAGCTCGTAGCTAGGCAGGCTGCACAGGACAGCTGCCTTGGTCCCACAGGGAAACACAGTAACATTTATATGAAGTTTACAAACTAGTTGTCACTGCTTTATTACTCACTGTTTGCAAGAACTACTGTATATATATTTAAAAAGTCATTTTTAAAATCACCAAATATGTTGGAAAAGTGTCCTTTTTTTTTGCACTGCAGATTTCAGCACCATTGGCACCTAAAGTCCTCTATATTAAATATATTATCTACACAGGCACTGGGCAAACCTTGAGGAATTTCTGAGTTCTTGCCTCATACACACTCTCATCCTATCCTACTATCAACATTAATAACCAGGAAAACACACACATTTCATTTTTGTGAGTCCTTGTCCCACTTCCACATATCCATAGATGGGGCTTGGTCAGGAATTCAGAAGTTCTCCCAATGTCCTCATGGATGACTCATACAGAAATCTGAAACACAAAGAGAAAAGACTGTGGCACATGTATATTTTCAAAAGTGCAGTCTCAATCTGATTTGCAACTAGGCACATTTAAGAACAAAGCTGAAGTGGGCCGGGGATTTAGCTTAGTGGTTCTAGTACCTGCCTTGCAAAGGCAAGGTCCCTGGTTTGGGCTTCAGTAACCACATACAACAATGCCAGGTGTGATGACTCATGCCCACTAGCAATCAATACCACATACCATAATGCCAGGAGTGGTGGCTCATGCCTGTAATCCAATCACTGTAAGCACCTGGGAGGCAGAGGCAGGAGGATTGCTGTGAGTTTGAGGCTTACCTGGGCTACCCAGTGAGCTCAGGGCCAGCCTGAACTACAAAGTGAGACCTTGGCTCAAAAAAAAGAACAAAGCTGAAGTAATATATGCCTGACTTGTGCTCCATGCTGGACAGGAGTCTGACACTGGTGCCACTGGGTACCAGCTCTGCCTGGGGCACCCACCCAGTGATGCCAAGCTAATGAGTGCTGTCCTGAGTAGACTCATGGAACAACATGTGCACATCCCTCTTTCTGTCCAACCTGTCCTGAGCAGCTTTCTACTTCAGAAGAAAATAAGACATATGAGCTTAACTATGGCATGATTTCTCCTATATGAGAAACCCAAAGCATAAATAATTAAAGAGCAAAATTAAGATGAATAATAGAAAGCAGGGAGACAGATCTTTTATTAACAGGATAAGACCAACAGATAGAGGGTGCAGAGGAAGGGGACGTAAAAAGAATTGAGATGTGTCATGTACATGTACCAACACCCTACAATGAATTTTGTAATCATGTAGTGGACAGGTGCACTACTAAAAATTAAAATTTTAAAAATGAAAAGGAAATGAGAAAAAGGAAACCTAGGTCACCCACCAGCAATGGACATGACCTGCTGGTTCTCACCTGGCCACCTGCTCCTCCTCCCTCCCCACCATGCCTGCATGG
Organism: Petromus typicus; assembly: GCA_004026965.1. Lineage (NCBI taxonomy): Eukaryota > Metazoa > Chordata > Mammalia > Rodentia > Petromuridae > Petromus > Petromus typicus. The sequence goes on along the minus strand of PVIR01014514.1, from coordinate 9,825 downwards.
TCCCTGCATTCCCTTGGAGTGTCTGTTTCACTTCACTGAGGACAGTTCACATGGACAGTCAGTGCTGGGTCCCTGTTGGGGTTTAAATATACCTGTTTGCAGAATGCACACCGGCACTTTTTTTTTTTTAACTGTCTAATAACTGCGTGGTGATACAAGGCATATTGTGTGATTAGTCTGCTTCCAGGGACTCTCCTCAGAGATAATCTCCACAGCCTTCTCCCACCCTGATCAGTGCGGGCTGGCTCCAACATCCTGTGTCTCCCTGACCTCAGCCCCGCAGATGACCTCAGGCCAGCATCCAGCTCAGCACTCTGCCTTGTCAGACTTTCTGGAAAGTTGTTACAAGACCAAGAAAAACTGTTGAAATACACTTTATCATGTTCTCTGTAACCCAAGCCATCCCAGAACACATCTACCTGTAGGCAGCATAAGGAAATCACTTTAGTCTTCTACCCACAAATATGCGTGCTTCTCAGACAACCCATCATCATTCTCTACTCAGTAGCCCCTGCACTGGTCAGCACCATGTAGAAAACCTCAAGCTCCTCTTGCCAACTCTGGCATTTACAAGTTTTATTCAGAGTTATTTAGGGGTGTGTGTGTGTGTGTGTGTGTGTGTGTGTTTAAATCAATCTCATGTGGAGTGAGAGGGATCTGTAAGATTGCACGTTTCTTCCCTTCTGGGGAATTTCCACTGCACTAGATCTCTGGGCCACGCCCACCCTGCCATGGGCAGCATGGTACCCTTGCCATGGTGTTCACAAGACCACTGGACACACAGCCTGATCCAACACGGTTCTGGACATCCTTTTGGTGAGTAAATTGCTTGTAAAAGAATCATAGTTCATTTGCAAAGTGGGAAAAATCCATGAGGTGACATTAATCTTTAAAAAAATTCATGCTTTGTAACCTCAGATTACAAACTTACCACTGTCTTTATTCTATTAAGGTAATAAATGTACTATACTTGACATTCAAATGCAATAGTGCATTGGCAAATGCAAGTTGTTTCTCCTGAGGAAATATATCCAATTTACAGCAGCCCATACTGACTAAGGAATTAAACCACAATGAGAAGCACTTTTTATTCAGTGCCCAATAGACCATTGCCAAAACCAACCACGCTGGGGTGGAAACAGACTAGTCACTACGAAATGCTCACTTCTACATTAATGCCCACTGCCTGAAATACTGCATGGAACACGATGCTTACTTGCTCTGGTATCTCTAGTCCAAACATTAAATCACTATTTAAAAATACAGTCCTGGGTTGTGATATATCCCAGTGGTAACACCAGTCTAGCACTGAAAGGTCCTGGGTTCAACTGCAAAAGGAAGAATAAGAATACACCCTAAAATCTCACTTGTTTTACCTTCCATTACATTGACTTTTTGTATGACTTAGTTTCAGAGGGATTCTTTTTTAGCACTGATTTCCCTGAATATCAAGAACCAATATTTTCCACATTTCTTTTCCTCACTTATTTCCTGTCAAGTCTCCTTTTTTTGGGAGAACTCTTCCTCCTGCCTGGTGACCAACTTAGTAGGAAGGACAGCAGGCTTTGGTGCAAACAGTGGGGAAACAGTGTCACACCCACGGGTTAAGTCCTGCCACTGTCCTCTTTTCCTCCACTAAGTTCTGAACTCCTTAGACCTTTTTCTCAGTTCAAGTGCAAGTGGAGTTCCTCAGTTCAAGTGCAAGTTCCTTCCTAACAAGGAACAAGCATTCCTCCTCATCTTCAGCACACTGCAAACACTTCACATGCAAGTAGCCAAGAAATACTGGAAAATGCTCAAACTTAAAAATGCTGCTATGTCCTGTGAAGTAATCTGACATTCCTAGTTGATGATTCTGATCATTCTATTTAATCTTGTCTGTGGAACATGCATCTACACTGCTGTGTGTTTTCTGAAATGCACACGTGCTCCTTTCATCCTCAGACCTGATCACTGCCCCCTAAAATTCATATAACTAATAGTTCACTGAGTTTCTTCTTAAAATACAGGTTGGCAAAGTCCAACTGCATTAAAACAAATGTAGTATTTACTCTGTGGTCTGAGAACAAAGTACAGAGTTAAATGCATTTCCTTGCTCACACCCTGCTCCCCTGCACTCTTATCTGCTCAAGATCTCCCCCCATGGGCCATGGAGGGACTGATTGATCCAGGCTTCTGTGCAGCAGGGCTCTGGCTCTTGCTTCCCTCTTGACTTCATGGAGGGAGCCAGCTCCTAGAGCTGGGGCTCCTCCTCCGGTCTCTGCCTCCCTTAGGGTAACCCTTAGAATTTTCTTTTTTTTTGAGACAGGGTCTCGCTTTGTAGTTCAGGCTGGCCCTGAGCTCAGCCTCAAACTCACATTCCAGCAATCCTCCTGCCTGTGCCTCCCGAGTGCTGGGATGACAGGCGTGAGCCACCACACCCAGCAATGTGGTATGTGGTACTGGTTGCTGCTGGGCGTGAGTCTCCACACTCAGTATTGTATGTGGTTACCAGGGATCGAACCCGGGTCCTTGCACTTGCAAGACAGGCGCTGGAACCACTGAGCTAAATCCCCAGCCCCATCCTTAGAATTTTCTTAATGATCCATCACACCAGTCCCATTAAGAACTTCTGACTGGGCTATCTTGTCAAATCACTGTGTCTGGCTGCTGTCTCTACCTGGAACCTGACACAGAACAACATTGTGGTTCTGTGACCCAACTAAACAGACCTAAGCAGTGAGAAGCAAGACTGGAGACAGGGGTCTCCATGAGAACAAGGGGTCAACTGATGGAGAAGGGAGGGCAGTTCTAAATTCCTTTGTCAGAAAAGAAGGTCTGTAATCAGTCCCCCAACTACTACCCTGCAAAAACACAAAGGGAAGGGCACTTTAAATCCAAAATAAGCAGATGAAAAGAAATAACAAAAATTAGAGCAAAAACTGGTACAACTGAAAAACAAGAAATAAACAATCAAATCTGGTTCTTTGAAAATACAAATAAAGTAGACAGGTTAACCTTTTCTAGACAAGCGACCAAACTGCAAGCCAAAACCCACTTATTTACCACACAGCGCCAACACTGCAATTAAAACTGAACCCCAAGGTTTTAGTCTAGAAAAAACAACTCCTACAACTCGTGACACCGTCACAGGGAGGGCTCTGGTGCTTGCTACAACATGCATGCCACATGTCCACCATCACTGCTCCAGTCAGGCTAATTAAGAAAAAAAGGCACAGATGACTAATGTCAGAAACAAAAGAGAGAATATCACCACGAATCTTACGGGCATTTAAAGGACAAATAATTAATTTGATAATCTATATGACATAAAACAGTCTCTTTCTTTTTTTGTGTCACCCAAGTTGACCTCAAATTTGCAATCCTCCTGCCCCACGATCCCAAGCAGTTAAACCAACTTCTTGAAAGTGTACATCACCATGCTCAGCTTAAACCATTTTATTTTTTTCTGGGAATGAAACTCAAACCCTTGCACAGGTTGGGCAAGCACTCTACCAGGAGCTACATCCCCAGTCCTGTTTTATTTTGACACAGGGTCTCACTGACTTGTCCATGATGGTCTCAAATCCTGCAGTCCTCCTAAGCCTCTCAAGTAGTTAAACCAGCTATCAAAAGACATTATCGGTTAAAACTTAACAAAAGAAATAAACAATCTTGAAGATAATGATATGAAATTTTATTTTTTTTTATAAATAAACTTAAAAAATAAAAAGATCTATTAAAACTCTGAATAGCCAAATGAATATGTTTAAATGTATTAAAGAAATTAAATTAACAATTAATGAATTTCCAAGACAGAAAACACCAAACCTAGAGGGGTCTACTGATGAATTCTACCAAATGTTTAAGAAAAAAATTACACATATTCTTCACAACTTCTTTCAAAGGATTAAAAGAGAGAATTTCCTCCTTATATGAAGTCAACATTACCTTAATACCAAAATCACAGATATACAAAAAGAAAACAACAGACTAGTATCTATCATGAATAAAGATGGAAAATTCTACTATAAAATATTACCAAAATGCATACAGCAGTGTAGGAAAAGAATCAGATATCCATGATCAAGTGGAATTTATTTTAAGTATGCAAGACTGGTTCAACACACAAAAATCAGTTAACACAGTTCATCACATCAACAGGCCAATGAAGAAAGAGAACACATGATTATATCAACAGATTCAGAAAAAGTACGTCACAAATTCCAACACCCATACACTAGGAACAGAGAGGGCTTCCTCAACATGATAAACAATAGCTGCAAAAAATCTATAGCTATCATAGTTAACTTGAGAAACTCAATTCTCTACTACAGTCAGGCTAAGGGAAATATGTATCTTTTCACCATTCCTACTGAACACTGAACCATAAATCCTACTTGATACAATTAGGAAACGGGAATAAAAGGTATACTGATTGAGAAGGAAGAAATAAAACTGTCTTTTTTCAGATGACATGACTTTGAACAAAGTCCAAAGGATCAACAAGAAAGTTCCTAGGATAAGCAACTACACTAGGTGTGTTAGATACAAGATTAATATGCTAGTCAATCCCTCTACTACATACAGGAACAAATGGAATGTAAAATTAAAAACACAACTCCATTTTAATTGGTACTCATAAGAATGGAAGATTTAGGTATAAATCTAACAAAATACATGTAAGACGTACATGATGATAACTCTGAAACTCTGACAAAAGATATCAAGGAAGAGCCAAACAAATGGAGAGAGATCCCATATTCATGGATAGGAAGATTCAGTGCTGTCAAATGTCAGTTCTTCTCAACATCATCTGCAGATTTGTGCAATTCCAGTCAAAACTCCTGCATACCCTTTTATGGATAGCAACAAACCTCTAGAGTTTATGTGAAGAGGCAAAGATTCAGAACAGCCAACTAAAATGGAAAAACAGGGCTGGGGATTTAGCTCAGTAGTTCCGGTGCTTGTCTTGCAAGCGCAAGGACCAGTTTGATCTCCGGTAACCACATATAATACTGGGCATGGAAACTCACACCCAGCAGCAATCAGTACCACATACCACAATGCCGGGTGTGGTGGCTCACGCCTGTCATCCCAGCACTCGGGAGGCAAAGGCAGAAGGATTGCGATGTGAGTTAGAGGCTGAGCTCAAGGCCAGCCTGAAGTACAAAGTGAAACCCTGTCTCAAAAAACCTAAAAAAATAAATAAATAAAAAAGAAAAAATAAATAAAACAGAAAAACAAAGTTAGAAGAGTAACACTGTCCAATTTCAAGACTAACTATAATGCTATAGGAATCAAGACTGTGTGGTACTAGCAAAGGAATGCACAAGGAAGTCAATGGAAAAGAACAAAGGGCCCAGAGTTAGACCAACATGAAGAAGCAAAGGCAATGAAGCATCAAGAGACTTTTCAACAGTGATCTATGTGCACCCATGTTTATAGTGGTGTAGTTTGTAATAACAAAATCTTAGAAATAGCCCAAATGCCAATCAACTGGTGGGTGGATAAAGATGTGGGTGTTTGGTTTTTTTTAATGAAATGGAGTACTGCTCAGCTATAAAGAAAGATTAAACTATAGATAGTTATAGTTAAATGGATACACCTTGAGACCATACTCTTAAGTGACACACATGTGTAAATATGGAATTGTTTCTGTGGTGTGAGAAACTGAAAGTGTGAAGACCAAAACATATACTAGATATTGGCAAATAGGAAGAAAATGTTCAAAGGGGAAGTGGAACAAGGTGTGTGGGGGGGACTAACACAACAAAAACTTACTCATGTATGAGAGGTGCCCAGGGGCTCTACCACAGAGACAAGTTTATCCTAAGACTAAAAACAGTGTTCTTTATGAAGATGGAATTAGGAAGTAAATTAAATGGAAATATTTCTGTCCTTACACCCTGAGGCTTTTAACCACCTGGCTCTACGCAGCAGGAGGAAAACACACTCCCAGCACCCTTAGTTTTTGTGTCCATAGCTCGAAGACATCTTGCACTGTACCTTTCAAGGCTGTCCTCTTCCAGAGTGATCTCCATGAATGTCTTCAGCTTTCTGTGGACCGTGGCTGCGGCCTCCTTCACTTCTGAACTTCTGTGTTTACCTAGAAGATTGCATTGATAACAAAGAAAACATCACCTCACAGATGCAGATACACTCTACTGTGTGCAGGGGTCCATTTTCCCTCCCTTCAAGGCACTGTGAAGGCTGAATATTGCTGAGAGCACAATGGCTATGAGTGGTGTCCACTCGCCCTGGAGCTGTTCACAACACTAAACAGAAACAGCTAGCATGATTCTGGGTCATTTACCAGTTTCAATAAACTCTGAAGTGCCTATTAAGTGACAGCATGCAACACCCCACGCTCAAGCCCAGGAACAGCCCTTGTTCGGTGCAGTTCAGCTTAGAGTGTAGTGCGGGATCCCCTCAGAAGTCTTCTCTGTGCTCAAACTGAGTCAGCAAGTTAGGAAGTATCACAGACCAAGCAGCACTAATCTGGAAATCCATAATCTACAATGTTTCAAAATTCAAAACTTTTTTTTTTTGAAATAAGGTCTCACTTTATAGTTTAGGCTGACCCTGAACTCATTATATAGTCCAGACTAATCTTAAACTTGGGGTAATTCTCCTGCTTCACCCTACTGAGTGCTAGGATTACAGGTGCATACGATCTATTTGTAGTCAAAATCTAAAACTTTTGTTTCTGTTAATATGATGGGTGCTCTAACATTTCTTTCCTTTTTCTTTTTTTGATTATTTGAGATAAGACCTCACTATGTAGCCCAGGCTGTCTGAAAACACAATGATCCTCCTGCTTCAGCCTCCCAAGTGCTGGGATTAGAGGCATGTCCCACCATACCTGGTGCTCTAATACTTCAGACTTTGATGCATTTCACATTTTAGATCTTCAGGTTAGGGATTCTGTCAATACAATCCATGCATACACAATGGTACCTCACTTCACAAATGTTTTTGTTTGCTAACAACTGGTTTGAAAACAAAAGCTTTTGGAAAAATCTTTTGTTTGCAAATCCTACATCACTGCAAATGCTGCATCACAGCCACTGTGGTGGCTATCTTTCTCACACAAACACAAATCTGGTTATCTCTTCCAAAATCGCAGAACAAACTAAGTTCATGAACAGAGGTACCACTGTAGTCCAAAATCTGAAGGACTCTGGTTCGCAAGCACCTGGGGCACAGCTGGAGGTATTATCAATTTACACCACACATTCAGGCTCAGGGAAGAGCTTACTTCACAGGAGCAATCTCCCCCGACCACACGTCAACACTACCAGCAGGGCATCACTGTATTTCAGAGTGAACATTGTATAGGTATTGCCAATGATTCTTCTGGTATGATTTCAACTGATTGAGATATTCAAAACTGCCTGTATATCAACATGTCCGCCCATCATTACCAAAAATAAATTCAGAATTTTTTTTTCCTGAGAGTCATTCTTACCATGTTGGCTGGCTTTAAATTCCTGGGCTCGAGTGATCTTCCTACCTCAGCCTCCTGAATAGCTGGACCTACAGCCTATACCACTGTGCCTCACCAATAAATCAACAAAAATCCAATTTTGAGTAGACAGAGGGATGCTTAAATGTGCCCAACAGCAGATACAAAAGATGGACGGGAATTGAATGACAGAGAGTGGGAAGCCTGTACATACAGAGCCAGGCTGGGGAAGGAGAGGAAGCACTGGTGGGCAGCACTGTGTTCAGAGAATACCAGGAGCAGGGCTACAGAGGCTGTAGGTAGCCTGCCTTGATGGGGAGAGATCAACATGGGAGGTGAGTGTCCCTCACAATGGGGTGAAGTTGTAAGATCTAAAAGTCCGAAATGCAGAGTTGCAAAGCAAAGACCACAAGGCCTAAGAATGAGGAAATAATAGGCCTGGTCACTAAGGTCAACAAGACCTAGTTTTTGTTAAAAAATCCTCCCATTCTCAGGAACAGACAGTAAACTAAGATAATGTTAAAGAAGTTAGAAATCACCCAAGAATTAGGATAGAAAGATGACCCTTGCCCCTAATAAAAATGAGCTGATGAGCTAAACATTCTTGCTTTGTTGAATCACTTCAAAGCTAACCAACCTATAAATTTAAAAGTATATCTCCTTGAAAAAGCCACCTAACCATTAACCTGCCAAATCGTGTATATAAGCTGTGCTATTTTTCCTTTCGAGGCCGTTCCTTCCCTACGTGTAAGGACGGTCCCGGCGCCGGTCCCTGAATAAACCTCTTGCAACTTGCATCGATACCATGCTGTGTGTTTCTCTGAGGCATGTCTCCCGAGATAGACCTGCGAAGGTCTAACAAAGTATACCCAGCAACATCCTAAAGAAGCACAGAAAAAGTGACCTACCTTTGTTGATAACCAAAATTATGTGCAGAACTGCGGTGAGGCACACAATGCCCTCAATATCGCCAGATGTCACACATGCCTTTAACTCACTCAAGAATGACCTGTAGAAATCAACAAGCATCAACAGTTATCCTGTTGTACCAGTCTTAACGCAGGCAGGGCTTATCAATCATTAATGTCACTTTTCAGGAAATAAGGGAAATGGATCCACCACCTTCTTACTGTTCACTCACAGGTCAATTCATGCAAGTGAGTCATTAAAATCAAGTGATAAGCCAGTATGTAATCCCAGCACTTGGAAACAAAAGGCAGGAGGATCACAAGTTCAATCATAGTCTGGGCAACTTGGCAAGAGCCTTATCTATATTTCAACATTAAAAAAAAAAAATTAAAAAGAATAGTGGTTAGGTAGGTATCTCAGTGTGTAGGGCCTGGGTTCAATACCCAGCACCATAAAACATGGGGGGAGGGGGCGGGGGGGCTACAACAGTTGCCAAAAGAAAAAAGGAACACTGTAGCAAGTAGAAAAAACGCCACTCTGTATACCCACAATACACACATAAAAGTCTAATTATTGTTGAAAAGTAACTCACAGCAGCCAATGCACCTGCTAGAAAGCTCCAGTGGTACAGAACCTGCTAGCCACTCACTCTGCAGTTTCACCCTCCTGGGGCACAACAGACCATGGAGTCCAGTCAGGTAGAATGGGAGGAAATGAGTCACAGCTGTGCACTGAGCAAAACTCCACCGAGACTGAACCTGGGGATGTGTTTCTAAGTGAACAGCAGTCAGTAGTTACCACATTCCCACTTTTCCTCTCTTAACTGAATTTCAGTTATAGTAACATAACCAGAGACTAGATGAAAATATTTTATCAAAAATTAGAGGTTTTGGGGGCCGATGATTTAGATCAGTGGTTCCTGCGCCTGCCTTGCAAGCGCAAGGTCCCTAGTCCAATCCCTGGTAACCACATACAACAATGCCGGGCATGGTGGCTCACGTCTGTAATCCCAGCACTTGAGAGGCAGAGGCAGGAGGATTGCTGGAGTTCGAGGCTCACTTGGGCGACATATTGAGCGTAGGGCCAGCCTAAACCACAAAAGCAAGACCCTATCTTGAAAAAAAAAATTGAGGATTTTCTTGTGTAATTTAATGTAAATAATTTCTATCATTGATAATATGGAAGAAAACATTCTGTGGAAAAAAATTTTTCCCACTCTGTGAGTTCTCTCTTTATTATTTGTGGTTTCTCTTGGTGTGCAGAAGGGGTTTTTTTTTTTTTTTTTTAAGGTTTTTTGAGACAGGGTCTCACTTTTGTGGTTCAGGCTGGCCCTGAGCTCAGCCTCAAACTCACATCATAGCAATCCTCCTGCCTCTGCCTCCCGAGTGCTGGGATGACAGGCGTGAGCCACCACGCCCGGCACTGTGCTATGTGGTACTGGTTGCTGCTGGGCATGAGTCTCCACACCC